>JACXGK010002004.1:41564-60316 GCA_016801125.1 Novumbra hubbsi | reverse complement strand
TAGAGGCAGCATATATAGGGAAAACAGTAATGGCCCCAAAACTGAGCCTTGAGGAACACCAAAACATACCTTTGATTTGACAGAGGACATGCCATCTATTGATACAAACTGATATCTTTCAGATAAATAAGATTTAAACCAGGCTAAAACTTTTCCGCGTAGCCCAACATGGGTTTCCAATCTCTCCAAGAGAAGGGATTGATCAATAGTGTCAAAAGCAGCACTTAGATCAAGAAGCAAGAGAACAGATGCAGACCCTTTGTCTGAGGCCATTTGAAGGTCATTTATCACCTTCACAAGTGCAGTCTCAGTGCTATGATGGGGTCTGAAACCGGCGTCAAGAATGTGTTAGAATTGACGTTGCTGCTGTTTGCCAAAAGCCAAAGCAATTAGTGATTAGATGGGGCTGTAAACACGGTTCCAACAAGTAGACGGGGGTGGGGCGGACGGGCCACAAATCCTGTCAGGTTTCCTGTTGCTGCTCTGAGCCCGGAGACCAAAGAGCTCATTGTCATCTGCCTCGTTACTGCAGATCGAAGCAGGTCGATGCTAAGTCGAACAGGCCGTCGGCGGTTGATAGTGTCGCGCCCATACAAGGTGCTCTATAACGCGTTTATAAAGCAGAGACACAGAAGTTGATCCATCCCCCGGTTATTGTGGAGGCTGTAGGTCTCAGCTGGCCGGTAGTCGGAACTCTTAGCCAGGATGAATGGTTTTGCACATGGCTGTCTTGACGCCTGTCTCCCACTGGTGGGTTGATATAGTGGGGTGGTTTTGGAGGGGTTCCAAATCTTCCCCCACTCTGTTGGTCTCTGTCTGCCTCTCCCTCGTTCTCAGCGCTACACAGAAGCACGGCTGCTAGTGTACAGATCTAGTTCTCTAATTGAAGATGATTTTACCTTTCTGTGTGTGTGCGTGTGTGTGTGCGTGCACATTGTTGGAGTTTTGGTTAGGAGTGGACAGCTCATAAGAACCTCTGGAATGGAGTAGATGGAATCAAACACATAGGAGCACCTGTTCTTTTACTAATTGTTTAATGTAGATTAAAACAGCAAACAGAGATGTAATGACCCAGTCGTCTGGCCATAACAATTTGGCCCTTGTCAATGTCGCTCAGGTCTTTATGTAACAGGTCCTACTCAGACTCGAACTCCGGTCCTCAGGATGGGAGACACTCTAGCATAGAGCCAAAAACCCATGAGCTCTAGCGTCTGTAGCTAGAGGGCCCCTTAAAGCGCCAGGGAGGGAGGTTTTCACTCATTCCACATCAGTCGCTGGGTTCCGTTACATACCTGCCCATTTCTTCTACATCCGACATGTTTACTGCAAGAACTACCCAGACCTTGACATGTGCCCTTGTTAGGAGACGATCAACATTATTCTTTTCGCCTTTGAGTGGTCACAATGTTTTGTCTCATCAGTGTATAAAGGCAACTCATCAGCATACATTAACACACAATGTTTGGTTCTAGCTCAAAGATTCCGAGGGAAATACTTAATAACTAACAGAAACAACAGGACATCCTTCACTGGTGCTTCTGAAAAGATGGAAATATTTTAAGTGTTTTCTACGATAGCAGTAAGAGCAGTATAAAGTAAATGTATAGATTCTAGATTTATTTCCCCAATAAATTGTAAAACCCTCTTTATTGAGAGGAATAGCAATTACCAGATCTTGTGAGTTGGCTAGTGTGTAATGTTCGGTAGACAACGTATGTTTGAAAACAGTTGAAACCCCTTCATGAAACCTGTTTGATCGTCAGATATTACGGCCTGCCAGCACGTTAGAAGGTAGTTCAGTTTCAGCGTTTGAAAGGGAAATGGGCCAACACACATCTCATTCAGCAGTGTCTGTATCTTAAGTATAAATCAGTTAGAGAGGTTGGGGGCAAAAAGCCCTTTGATTACTAGAAAGTCAACGTTTCAAATTAGGAGGGAAATTTGGTCAGCAAATTTCTTACATTTCTTTCTTTTGAGCCATGCCTTGTTTGATTTATTGGAATGTTTTGAGTCATTGTCATGTTACATAGTCCACATCTGCTTCCGCTTCAAGCACCCTCTGATACAATAAAGAATTCATAGCAAATTCTTTGATAGTGTGCTGGCCAGGGCTTTCTGCAGCAAAGCAGCCCCAAACCATGGTATTTCTACCCAGTGCTTCAGAGTTGTTCGTGACAAGTTAAGGATTTTTATGTGTACATACAGGCATGTGAACAAATAAGGACAACACATAAAATAATTTGTTCTGTTTTTAAGAAAAATTGACATATCAATATTTGATCTTCTTTCAAACAATATCTATTGATAAAGGTGATGTAATTGATTACACACATAGCTAGCAGAGGGCAGACATAACTAAGGCTGTGATCGTCGCGAAATGTTACTAGGGGCAAAAAACCATGTAACCATAGTGTTACAATAGAAAAATAAAAACAATTTAGTTCAATCATTTTATAACACTAGAAATGCACACACCAACAGGCGTTTGAGTTTGTAATTAAAATAAAACTCCCATTTTGAATGCTACCCCCTCATTTTTCCTTGACTTTTCCTAAATAGGCATATATTACATTACAATTAGACCTATCAAATGTATTACTAATTCATCCACTCTAGCCGATACTGGATACTGGGGGTCTGAAAGGCCTGGCGGTTCAAGTGATAAAGGCCTCACAGCAGTCCAACGAGACCAGCCGTGCACCTTGCAATTGTGATAAGGGCCAGCAAGTCGGTATCGAGGAGCGCATGACAGGTTATGTAAGAGTAAACCAAAATATAAAAGAAACTAGCTGAGCTAGGCTTACCCTTACCCTTACACTTACCAAAAAAGTCCAAACAGCAACTAGCCCAATGTAGCTATGGTATATACATCTACTTCCTCATGATGTCCTAAATCCACCATGGGAACACGTCTTTGACGTCTTTGACGCCATTCACGTGTTCCATTCCAGACATTACTAAGAGCTCATCCTCCCCCAATTAGGTGTTACCAGTCGCCTGAAGTGTGCTTTACTTGCACAGGAGCGTGTGTATGTTGGTGTGTGTGTCTGAGTGTAGGCGTGTATCTGTACTGTATGTGTCTGTATGTCTTAGTGTGTGGGTGTGTGTAGGATTAAAAGCAACATCCTACAGTGCAGAGGGAGACGAGGGTGCTTAAACACGGATGTGCATTGTGTCTGCGTTTTTTGTTTTGAACGCAATGGTCAGCGGCCAAATGAGACCCAAACAGTAAACGGCATTAACTGTAAATCGTTTCTTTTACAAAGACAATGATCCTTGGGTCTAATTATACACAGCATGCTGTACTTTTCACATGAACCAAATACAAAGTAATGAATTTGCTTTAAAAAGACCGATCAGAAGATCTGAAGCACTTTTCACATCAGCAGTTGCCACAACTGAAAACCGAAAGATCTCCTCTGATACTCCCCCTACTCGTCAAACATCAGCAACGGAGTCTTAAACCAGGCAGTAGTCAGCTAGAATCAAGAAGAGTGAATTGGGTCTACACTCAGACCAGACCACAGACATAATCCTTCATTCCAGATGATGTCTCTGATCCTTTGAAAACGTTGTGTTTCAAAACCCCTGGCAACCTTATGCAAAACAGACCTGGGTATCAAATACAATTTTTTTTTTTTTTAAATGCTTTAGTGGACTGAGCTTGCCTTGTGTAACGGAACCAAAAGCATTAGAGAAATCCCACCTGTCAGTCACACCAGGCAGCATATGGCTAATAGTAAAGGGATTGTAGGACCTTAAATAGTGTTTGAACCCACGTCTGAAGTATAAAGGGCAGTGCATGACAGTGTGTTATACTGTACACAGTTTTATGAATAGCCCCACTGTGGAGAGACTATAGCCATTTCTCTGTCTTCCAATTAGGCCTGGAAGCCACCTCATTTCCTCTTTCTTAATGGGTGGGCATATACTGCTTCGCCATTTAACCAACCACATATGTGAACCAAATTTGTGCGAGTGTGTGTGACTGTATGGAACAAGGTATTGGAAATTAACTTTATCATCAGATGTCTCAGTTCAATTCACCGTTTTTATAGGGAGATCAACCTTCATGGGTAGTCATCTCTGAGAAACCAAAATGAAACTCTGACATGATCTTTTCAACAGTTTACAGTTCGTTAAAGCGGTATTCCACCCAAAACCACACATTGCTGTTATATAAATTGTTAAATAGTTGCATTATTTATGTTGTGACATACTGTATTTTTGCATTTTGTATTGTTAATAATTTAGCGAGCAGCATGAAATTTGTTGAAGAGATCTATTAAGACAAAAAAACTGCACTGCAATGCTCTTTTTAGACAGGCTTTCGCTGGCAAACTATACATTTTTACCGCAGCCGTGGGCAGCCAGAATATAATAACCAGTAAATGACTAATATTAATAATTCAATTCAACCCTTAACCCCTTAAAGGTGGAATCCATCCCCAGAAAGGCAACAACATTTGTTGAAAGCTTTGTGTTCTATTACTGATTCAAATGATTTATACCAGGATTGTATTTATTTAAGTGGTCCGTCTATTAAACAATTATGCAGCGAGTTGTAGCTGTAGGTTCTGTAAACTGGTGCTAACGCACTATCACAATTCATAAAGCTTTTAAAACAATTACCTGGTGGCCCTACAATGTTCCTTGCAGTTCACTACTGCCTTCGGGACACATCAATCGCTACTGCCTGGACTCGAATCCCGTCCATTACTCTGTTAATATGTGTTATGTTTATACCTCCAACATTCATAGTGTAGTTTGTTTAACTCCCTTTACAACCTCTTCACCTGCTGATATTAACTTTGGTAATCAGACATCAACCGTCTACAAACCTAATCCCTAGGAAATCCCTACTTCTAACATTCCTCTAAGAAATCTAAAACTTCTCATCATTGCCCATACTGGACAGTTTTCTCCAACTGGACAATCGTTGAATATTGAAAGACTATCACGTTTGTGTGTGTAAATATGTGATAATCCCTGGTAGGTATGACTCTAGAGCCTCTCGTGGTTTACATCCAAGCAAGGTCTTTATTTGTGTCCGTTCTTTTGCCTCGTCAATCTTGTGTGTCTATATGGGTGTGTGTGTGTGTGTTTATGTGAGTTAGCGATGTAGGCCAGGCACTGTGAGCAAAATGTGAGTTGACGAGCATCTCTTTGGGCGAGCTAGCCAAGCAGATGGGGAAGTATGTCATTAAACGATGGTATAAATAGCCGGATACGCTCTGTTAGAAGAACCAGAGAGATAGCGGAGGGTTGTAGGGAGAGCGAGGAACCAAAGAGATAGCGCAGGGTTGTAAGGGAGAGCGAGGGGTGGAGCGCCACAGAGCAGAGGACCGTGGCACGGCTAATATGCCTTAAGTGAGACTGTGCAGCCTGTCTGGGGGTCAGAAACGCACATCGACAAAGCACTCCAGCGCGCGGACACTCCCCAAAACGGCTCTAAGCCCACTTCCTTATCGGAGCCATCAGTGGGGTTAGTCATGTGTACCGGTATGAATGAGGCTGTGTACGGCCAAATCAGATCCGCTGACCAGAGCTTCTCCCACTGGACGTCCAGGATGAACTCGGCCACAGCCACACTCCCACTAATCTGTCCGCCCCCACCGAGATCCAGACACTTTGCTCCACCTCAATGTCTTGGCAATCCAGCTGTATTGGAGACATTTCCCCCAAAAATTATTTGGATTTTCCTGCTGTTTTCCCGGCATGCGTACGAAAGAAGTCCTATCTTTCCATGGGGTTTATAGAGCTCAGCCAGTGTGCTGGTACAAGCCCTGGGAGCCGGGATGGGAAGACTCTATGACGGGCAGCAGATGCACAGACTTGGGCCTAAACCTGGCCAAGTGAAAGTAAGGGAGAGACAGGATCAACACCATTACGGAAAAAAGGGTGAGATGGAGGGAGGGAGACAGAGAGGTGGGGAGAGAGCGAAAGGTGCTTGGAGGGAGTGGTCGAGAACGAGATGGAAGGAGAGATAGAGGGAGACCGGGAGAGATGTAGGAAGGGGTCAGATGGGAGACTGATAAATGTTTCAGGAATACGGCTATAGTACTTGTATGCGTCCTCTCCGGTGTGGGTTATTGTGCAATGACTCATAATGTACCATTGTGGCGTTAGATAACCTGGGAGTGTGTGCGCGCGTGTTCATGTATAAATAACATAGTGTTGCGGAAACACTGACAGAACCCTCTCAGGAACAACTGTTCATGTTGACCTCCGAACGCAGACCGACATTTTGGTCGAGACCACCGCCTCCCGGTGACAGTCCGCGACTGTATGTTGAGGATTCAAATGAGACCCTGTCTAGATCACGCCAGTGGTGTCATGTATATCAGCTGACAGCCACCAATTGCTGTGTCACCTTTGTGCCTACATTGTGCTACAGCAGTCGTGAGGTACGTTGGGTACTCCCATTTGTGTCTGAGAGCTCTCCCTCTCTCTCTGGCTCTCTCATTCTGTTTGTTTCTCTCTAGTTCTTCTCTCTCTGTGTAGGCAACTGACCCAATGATCGGCTGCGATGGCCCAGGGCTGAAACCTGTAAACGTGCGCGCAAACGCACATGTATATATACAAACACACAGTTGAGCGCTCGTTTACCACAGTTTGCGCCCGTCCGTTTTCAACTGAACAACGACTGGGTGGAACACTGCCGCAGCAACTCCAGTGATTCAGCCGTGTTCCCTCCTGCCGTGTTCCCAAGTGAATCCAAGTGGATCATTACATCGAGACGTAGCTACGTACAAATATTTACCAGGCAAACATGGAATCATCTCGGCGTTGCGACGCCTTTGTCTTTGTCAAACACAAAGCCCCATAAAGACACTTTAAATTCCAGTCCGTGTATCTGCCCAAATAAGGCAGGGGTGGATCCGGTGATCAATAATGTATGTTTGGGGATGTTTGGGGGAGCCTGAAGCACTTAACATTTTTTTCCGCTAGTCTAGATAATAGGGAAGAAAGCATGCTTTAACCCAGAAATCTAACAGCATAGACTAGGTCCACTCTACTTTTGTGTGTGTTTCTGTCAAGCTCTGACCGGCGTCACGACCAATCCGTGCCTGAACAGGAAACTCCCAACCTGTTAGTTGTAATTTTAATTTTATATCAAGCAAAAGAAAGAATCTCTTTTAGGCTATGGCCTGTTTGATTAATTTCATCCAAACACCGTTGCAATATTAAAACATCTTTGTTTTTTTCAATTGTTTACAATGTTAACTCTTCTTTTATCCTGGCTCTGGAGGCTTTAAAAGAAGTAGGACTTGAATGTGTGTGTGTTGCGAAGTGGGTTTTAAGCTGAGCAATCTACAGCAATGAGTGGATAGGATTTGGAGCATAGCAGAGAGAATGAAGTTTACAAGCTGGCTCCTCGCTAGCATTGGGTTATGATTAGCGGTTTGTTAGGGATGCTTTAAGTGTCTGTTACATGGTTAATGAGCCAAGCTAATGAAGCAAGAGACTCTGCGTGAGCAATGTTAAAGAGACAGTACACAAACAGGATGAAGGTTTTCATATGATGTGTTCATTTTACTGCATTTACAGGGCCTTGAGAAAGTACCCAAATATCCATTCACTTTCCCTGCATTTTGTCGTGTAATAGATTGGTGATTGATTTCATCATCATTCCACCCATAATACCCCATGACGATTAAGCGACAACCACACTTTTTAAAATGTGTGTCAATGACTTTATTCAGGAGTGGCTTGCCTCTAGCCACTCAACCATAAAAGCTTGATTGAGGGAGTGCTGCAAAGATTGTTATTCTTCTATCAAGTTCTCCTACCTCTGCAGAGAAACTGATGCTCTGTTTGAATAGCCACTGGATTCTCGGTCACCCTCATGGTTGAATACTGTCTGAAGGCACTGTGCTTTTTAAACAGGTTTCGTTGGATGCGAGTGTCTAAGCGTGCATGTACAGTATCTCCCCCATAGCGGGGCATTGAAAGCTCTCCAAAATTGTTTGTTAATGGTTCATTTCCCCTCAATAGCCAGCTGCTGAAAATAAATGCTTGTGCACATTCCTCTCCCCAGGACATAGACGAGGGCCTTTGCAGTCCCGAGACAAACTGAATCGGGCCCCGTCGCACCGTTATCTGTTCGGATGGAACCACAGAGGTCCAACACCACTCAGATATCTCCCTGTTTGATAGAGGAAGCCGCTTTGTGTGTTGTTTCCTCTGGTCTGTATACAGCTGTCCACCTGAAGGTGATGTAGTGAAGACCACGACGCAATGCTTTCTCATAGGATTCGAGGTTTGAGGCGATGAGATGAGTGAGCCACGCTGACGACGTTCTCGCTATCTGCTAATCTCCCGGTGAATGGATCTGGGTGCCTTTGCTTCGTATATCATAATGAGAAAGGTTTGACTCTGGTGAATGCGTTGAAACGGAGCACGGAAATTATCCGGGTATCCCCGGCTCCCACTTTCCAAATATATAATATCGATATAAGGTTTTACAGACGATATCAGACAACTTGCAAGATCAGGATGTTGTATGCAATATGTGTTTTAGTCATTGTAACCAAGACAAACACACAAGTGTATTTGTTTTTAACCATAATCAAACATTTAAGTTGACTGAAGACACGTGATCAATAACAGCCGCGACAAAACAAGCAATTAGGGTTAATTACCTCATGATTTCTTCCCCTGGCCAAGTTGGGGGGCCGATCAAGCAACCTATGGCACCAGTCAGATAGTCATTCTAACAGAGACTACCTCATACCCTCCCGTAGTGTTGGGCGGTCTGAATAGGATCCTGACAGCTACACGGCATGCAGTGATTAACATTTTCTGCTGGGTCATCCCGTATCTGCTATCCTTCCGGTGGTCAGATAAAAGCAACAGTAATACGATACCTGTTACATAGCCCTGGCGGCATCAGGTACTTATTTTTCGGGATTGGAATCTGACTGGAAGTCATCCTGCACCTCAAAGTTTGGGATTTTAGGTAGAGACATGCAACACTCTTTAATACACCTGTCCTGTTGATCCTACTGCATAGAGACGTACGTGTAATGTTGAGGTGAACACTATTTAACAAACCTCAGCATTGGTTCTGAGGGAAGATTTTTGACACAATTTGCAAGCAGACATCGTTCCCTCTAACGGGCATATTAAATACAGGCTAATCCACGGATCAATGGATCGTTGCATAAAAGCTTTGTATGAAACCGTTACGATCCATGTGACCTAAACACACATATGCACACATGAACGCTCGTCCTCCCACACAAGCACATTTCTCCACTGTCCTAATGGTTGTACAGATTTCAGGATGGTAACCTTGCTCATCTTTGTGTAGCTGACATATTTTGTATACTGCATCTGAGCGGGTTTATGGGTGGGATGTTGAGATACAGCAAGATTCTAATGATTATGTAGTATGTGAAGGTTTTACTGCCGAGATAATGTAGGATGGTGCTCGTCGGAGGAGTGCTCGTCGGAGAAAAAAAGTGGATAAAATGTGGCATTGAGTATAATAGAGAACATTAACCATAGGCCTTGTAATGGGAAACAACACTGGGAATAGACACAGTAACAGGGCCCTGGAGTAATCTTTTTAACAAAACACGGTTGAGGAAGGGTCAAAGCTTCACAGCTAGAGAAGGTGATAAGGCGGCATTATCTGGGCTGTTCTGCAGGCATTGAGTCATGCGTGTCTCTTTTCCTCTAATGCCCGGAGCTGCTTTTCTGGGGCCCGTTCATCTTCCCCCTGTTAGGGGTCAGGTGTACCTCTTCATAGTGTGGCAGCCAAGGTGCCTCAGAAAAGCCGCTTCGGGCAGTAGAGGAAAAGAGACAGCTGGGCTGCATTTCCGTTATTGTGGAAGGATGAAAGTTTAAAAAGTATGTGGCAATTTTTAACACCAAAAGTGTTAAAAGCTGCTTATTTGCTAGGAAGTGCGTGTACCTGTTTTATATGAATAGTATCCAAGAGCACAGAAAATGCAGCTTGACATGGTCCTACAATAAAGCAAATTTACAATTTTAAAGATGATAGGTAAAGATATGATTCTTTTACAATCAAATGGTGAAATATCACACAACTAATTAGGTATTAATAGATAATTTCGGAGAGGATGGGTCTGTAAGGAGTGAAGATGGGAAGAGGTTCACCACCCTGTTAACGACTGCGCGGGCAAATAGTTCAATAATTTAAGAATAATGTCCCTCAACCTAAAATTTCAGTTTGGGTATCTCATCATCTCCGGTTCATAATATCATTAAAGCATTCAGATAATCCGGCGAAATGAATGTATGCAAGGGACAAGGATGAAAAGGCTTACAGAGTATTGTTAAAAGAAGAGGCTATGCAACACAGTGATCAATGTAATGAATGTGGTTGGGGGGTATAGAGAACAGGCAAGGGCTAGGCAGGAGACGTAGTCGAGGGCAGGCAGGGGACTGGTACACGGAATGACGGTAGTAGCTTAATACGCAATCTAACACACGAACAAAACGATAGACTGAAGAGAATGACAGCTTAGTACAGACGTAGAACGTACAATACCTCACAACGAACAAAACAAACAACCGACATATATAGGACGCGCCGTAACAGGCAACAGCTGCATCCAATAACGGAAAACCCGGGCAGCGTTCAGAAACAAAAAAAAGGCAACGTGAACGAACCGAAACCAAAAAACACGTAACGGCGAAAACGGAACGTTACAATCAACATGCCCGTCCAAACTTTTTTGAGAGGTTTTGCTGGCATCAAATTCAAAATGGAAAAAAGTATTTTTTCAAAAACAACTACATTACTCAGTTTCAACACTTGAGTTAAATATAGGGATATGTGATATGCCCATAATTGCTTTCTATTGTCATTTGCCTTTTTCAATTTTTTTGGGGGGGGAAACAGGGTTGTAGTTTGGACCAGTTGTCACCTCAGCCCTCTCACCAACATACAGTGTGTGTGTGTGTGCTCGCGGTCTGTCCCCAAAGTGACGCGTTTATTTTTAGCTTTGTGGATTGCTGATGGGTGTGGCTACCATGCACGCCTGTAGCCAGGAATCCTACGTTCTGTGCCTTATTGATGTGGGCGGGGGGGGGGTTGAGATCTCACGTAAAATGTGAACCCGTCCTCCAGCGTGTGTGTTAGTGTGTGTTGGTCCCTGGCTGTCAGTTTGGTGTGTCTTCATGTGGTTGGGCTAACGGCCAGATTCTGTCACTACCAACTACAGCAGCTGTTTCTCCCTCCATGTCCATGTGTACATACGTCTTTCTGTCGGTCTCTCGTCATTGTGTTCCTTGTGTTTTTTTTTAGAAAAGGCGATTGAGAGGGAAAGAGCGAGGGAACAAAAGAAAGACGAGAGTAAGAGAGAGCTGGGCACGGATGTTGATTTCCCCTGGTAACGGTACCGTTTGGCAGGAGGCCGGACAGTTTGTGTGTGTGTGTGTGTGCGGCACACTCTGATCTGTTCAGGGAGAGGGCAGAGGAGACACACACAAGACAGCGATGTCACTAGAAGGGCCAATGCAGGACGCAGGGCAAAAGGCCTAAAGGGAAGATGAATGTGAAGGATGCCAAGCATTTGATTTGGGACGGGGCCGTCGGGGTGAATCTCACAGTGAAAGAGAAATGGACGCGTTCCGGCTCAGGCTGTCTGGCTGTGCCCCGCTCCCGAAGCTGCTGGCGTCTGCAGTTTTCCAGTCTGTTCTGTCCCCGATGTACTGTCTCTGAGTGAGTTTGCCGAGCTGGGACAGACGCCCTACGGCACTGGACAGGTCAGTTCGCAAGCAATAGCATTCTACTGGAAATGGCCGGGGGAATACCAGACGGTATCGTTGCGGTGTAATGCCCGGGAACTACCAGGCTCTCATAATATAGGATTATACAACAGCCTTGCCAAATGGAGCCGTTCTATTGGTCAAGTGGTCATATGAATCTGTTACCAGGTAAGCAGGAACATGGGTGGTGTATTGTGACGAGACTGTTACATTTATCTTAAGCTTTTTTAGAAACTGTGGCACGTTTCACCTGGAAAAGGATGATAATTATGCAAACTTGGACATATTAGACCAGTATTCGATATAAACATGAATTTTGGACCCAATTAAAAGAACTAGAGAGAACCACATCTCGATAGAACAAATAAAAAAGCTAAACAAGCGCAACCACATCACAACGTAGAACCACGCCTAAAACAGTCTTTAAATTGACTGCATAACATCTTTTTAAGGGTAGGAATAGTAAATATAAGGTGTCCAACTGGCCCATAACATCCTCTGTTGTCCTGTACTCAACTGTAGTAGCCGCAGACAGTTCTCGAGACTCTGACTGACTATTGATTGATGACGCACCTGGTGTCTGTAACTGTAGTAGATTACCAGTAGATTAGAATATGTTGTCGGCACCATCTCAATCAGTTGTGCTCCTAGTTCTGCCCGAGATGGTCTTTGGGCAGTGTTGAGGGTGGAAAACGCTGCATGGATGAAAGCGACAGGGCCATGAAAACGAGAGTGCAATATTCCTGGTTTGTTGAAACACGACCGCCTTGGGGGCTGGGGGTGGAGGGTGAAGGGGCCAATGGCACGATTGGGAACGCTGCCGTTGTGCCTAAACATTAGCGACAGCGGCTGTTTCACGTTCTGTTTGAATTCGTGTTAAGGAAAGCGCACGCGCGTATGGGTGGATTTGTTCTGTGTAGTTGGGGTGAATGTATTACCTGTGCCTCAGATCCCAAACGCTGACATGAACACACACGCCATGACTCTAGCATGATCTTCTAGCCGTCGCATGGCACTGGGCTGGAAGGCGATGTAACCCAGTTAGTAACGAGCCCCTGATCCTGTATAATGGAACGGTGGCCCCGCCAAGGGACCCAAAATAGACACAAACACACCCACACACATCCACTTATGCCGTAAATCTTTGGATATTTTGTCATGCACACACATACAGGCGGAGGAAACGCCTGCATGGGCTCAGATGGCGACAGATGGCTGGAGACATATCGGACCAGGGGTCAGGAACCCTAACCCTCTTAGGAGCTCTTGGCCATGCAGGGAAATGTGTGTGTGTGTGTGCGTCCATGCGTAAGGGTAAATTTTTTGTCTTGGTGCTGTGTATGTTTCTGTAGGGTGGCACTTGTGTTGAACTGGGTTATGCAAGGCTCTCATAATGCCTTTTCATTGGTTGTGGTGGGAAATGGGACACGTACATTGTAAGAATGTCCTCACCAAAAGTAGCATTGTAATTCATAGAATGGTGTCAGCACAGTGCAGATAGTTCAGCACTGTTTAATTCTGAGGTCAGTCCTGAACAGTGAGTTTCCCCTGCAGTCTGAGACCAGTCCTGAACAGTGAGTTTCCCCTAAAGTCTGATACCAGTCCTGAACAGTGAGTTTTCCCTGCGGTCTGAGACCAGTCCTGAACAGTGAGTTTTCCCTGCAGTCTGAGATCAGGCCTGAACAGTGAGTTTTCTCTGCAGTCTGAGACCAGTCCTGAACAGTAAGTTTTCCCTGCAGTCTGAGACCAGTCCTGAACAGTGAGTTTTCCCTGCAGTCTGAGACCAGTCCTGAACAGTGAGTTTTACCTGCAGTCAAAGACCATTCCAGAACAGTCTAGAAGGGAGGCTCTGGGTAACTTCCTTACTGTCTAGCCTGGTCAACAAGTTAGTTGGCCTGGTCAACTAGTGAGTTGGCCTGGTCAGCTAGTGAGTTAACCTGGTCATGTAGTGAGTTAGTCTGATCAAATAGCGAGTTAGCCTTATCAAGTAGCGAGTTAGTCTGGTCAACTTGTGAGTTAGCCTGGTCAACAAGTGAGTAAGCCTGACAGCAATCCACTCGACAAGAGAACCAAATAGACCATATACAGATATCCGCCACAGTGACCGAGATAACATTTATTGTCTTGGCATTAAACAGGCTGCTGATGCAAATCCAGTTGAATTGAAACTCGTTGCTGCAATAGCCTTCGGGACGTTGCTATTCTCCATGAAGGGCTTTACAATCCGCTCATAAATTACAGCTCAGCGGCGGTCGGTGGGGATGCCAAGACAACCTGTGCATTAAGCACTTCCATTTTTCCCCGGGAGGGAATTCACAGGGGACTCCTTGCTTAAGTTAATGCCTAACCCTGCGCCGCTACTTCAACTGCCGTAAGCAGCACGGACACGCACAGGGAACCCTACTCCCCTCCTTAAATCCTGGGGAAATGGGTCGGCGTGTGTGTGTGTGGCCCGGTCCGGCAGTTGAAGTAACGTCTGTAATCCTACACGCCAGGCCAACAAAACCAACCCCTCTGTCTCCCTTCTCGTAATCCACTGATGGTCCCCCCTTCCAAGTCAGTTGAGGTTCTCTGTCCGCGTGCAGCGCCAACGTTTGGGGACTCAAACTGCATGTGCGGTTTTTCGTTTCAGATTGTCCTTCCCCTCAGTCAACCATGTCTCGTTTTAGGCCAGCAGACAGCCCCACAGGGGGCTTATTCAACGTACCTGGTTAAATAAGGGGAAACATAAATGAGTAAATGTACTGTCTAGCCCTCAATGAGCAGAATCACCTGTCCAAAACAGTACTGCTCTTTCAGTGTTTTTAGTTTTCCCCTCACTGAGCTTTGTTTGTGTTGTTTTTTTTCAGTGTTGTGGATGAATACTTCTGTTTCCCTTGCTGGTTAGGGATAATAAAAGTAACCGTTCAGACACCTTTGACCAATCAGTAGAGGTGTTACTGGCACTTAGCCAATGAGAAAAAGGCTTGCTGGCATGGCCACAGTGCCTAAGGAGGTGATTGTTACAGAGGGGAGAACAAGTATTTGAGACACTGACGATTTTGCAGGTTTTCCTACTTACAAAGCATGTAGAGGTCTGTAATTGTTATCATAGGTACACTTCAATTGTGAGAGACGGAAGGTAAAACAAACATCCAGAAAATCACATTGTATGATTTTTGAGTAATTCATTTGCTTTTTTTTCCATGACACAGTGTCACGTTGCCTCCTGGTGGTGGGTCCGCCTCCGGGCGCGTGACTCTCCAGCGTTCGATGTCGCCGGCCTTCTAGCACCATCGTATGTGTTTGTTCTGTTTCCCATGTCCTGTGAAGGCACCCTTCCCCGATTCCCTTCAGCTGCACCCAGTTAGCTGGGTATTTTTACACCCCTGTGTGTCTTGTCTCCGTGTGTGTTATTGTCGCTGTTGCGTGTAGCCTACGTGCCTTGTTCGTGCCTGCGCGCACGCCTTTCTCATTCCAGCCTGTTTAGGCTTATTATTTAGGTTCGCCAATAAATCGAACCTTGTTCACCACACCTGCGCCTTGATCCGGTTCTTGTCATACACCAGACGTCACACACAGTGGGGCAAAAAAGTATTTAGTCAGCCACCAATTGTGCAAATTCTCTCACTGAAAAAGATTAGAGAGGCTTGTAATTTTCATCATACGTACACTTAAACTACGACAGACACAATGAGAAAAATAAATCCAGAAAATCACATTGTAGGATTTTTAATGAATTTAATAGCAAATTATGGTGGACAATAAGTATTTGGTCAATAACAAAAGTTTATCTCAGTACTTTGTTGTATACCCTTTGTTGGCAATGACAGAGGTCAAACGTTTTCTGTAAGTCTTCACAAGGTTGTCACACACTGTTGCTGGTATTTTGTCCCATTCCTGTGATGCTTTGGGGCTGTTGCTGGGCAACACGGACTTTCAACTCCCTCCAAAGATTTTCTATGGGGTTGAGATCTGGAGACTGGCTATGCCACTCCAGGACCCTGAAATGCTTCTCATGAAGCCACTCCTTCGTTGCCCGGGTGGTGTGTTTGGGATCATTGTCATGCTGAAAGACCCAGCCACGTTTCATCTTCAATGCCCTAGCTGATGGAAGGAGGTTTTCACTCAAAACCTCACGATACATGGCCCCATTCATTCTGTCCTTTACACAGATCAGTCGTCCTGGTCCCTTTGCAGAAAAACAGCCCCAAAGCATGATGTTTCCACCCCCATGCTTCACAGTAGGTATGGTGTTCTTTGGATGCAACTCAGCATTCTTTGTCCTCCAAACACGACGAGTTTCGTTTTTACCAAAAAGTTCTATTTTGGTTTTATCTGACCATATGACATTCTCCCAATCCTCTTCTGGATCATCCAAATGCTCTCTAGCGAACTTCAGACGGGCCTGGACATGTACGGGCTTCAGCAGGGGGACACGTCTGGCACTGCAGGATTTGAGTCCCTGGCAGCGTAGTGTGTTACTGATGGTAGGCTTTGTTACTTTGGTCCCAGCTCTCTGCAGGTCATTCACTAGATCCCCCCGTGTGGTTCTGGGATTTGTGCATTTTTTCCTACCAATTCCGGCTCTCACTGACCTGTTAGGTTTTCTTTAAGAAGCCCTCCTGTTCTCCACTCATTACCTGTATTAACTGCACCTGTTTGAACTTGTTACCTGTAAAAAAGACACCTGTCCACACATTCAATCAAACAGACTCCATCCTCTTCACAATGGCCAAGAACAGAGTGCTGTGTAAGGACATCATGGATAAAATTTTAGACCTGCACAAGGCTGTGATGGGCTACAGGACAATAGGCAAGCAGCTTGTTGAGAAGGCATCAACTGTTGGCACAATTATTAGAAAATGGAAGAAGTTCAAGTTGACGGTCAATAACCCTCGGTCTGGGACTCCATGCAAGATCTCACCTCGTGGGGCATCAATGATCATGAGGAAGCTGAGGGATCAGCCCAGAACTACACGGCAGGACAATGACCTGAAGACAGCTGGGACCACAGTCTCAAAGAAAACCATTAGTAACACACTACGCCGTCATGGATTAAAATCCTGCAGCGCACGCAAGGTCCCCCTGCTCAAGCCAGCGCATGTCCAGGAACACCAACCCAATCGTGAAGCATGAAGGTGGAAACATCATTCCTTGGGGATACTTTTCTGCAAAGGGGACAGGACGACTGCACCGCATTGAGGGGAGGATGGATGGGCCATGTATCACGAGATTTTGGCCACCAACCTCCTTCCCTCAGTAATTGCATTGAAGATGGGTCGTGGCTGAGTCTTCCAGCATGACAACGACCCGAAACACACAGCCAGGGCAACTAATGAGTGGCTCCGTAAGAAGCATCTCAAGGTCCTGGAGTGGCCTAGCCAGTCTCCAGACCTGAACCCAATAGAAAATCTTTGGAGGGAGCTGAAAGTTCCCAGCAAGCAATCCTTCAGAAACCTGAAGGATCTGGAGAAGGTCTGTATGGAGGAGTGGGCCAAAATCCCTGCTGCAGTGTGTGCAAACCTGGTCACGAAATACAGGAAACGTATGATCTCTGTAATTGCAAACAAAGGTTTCTGTACCAAATATTAAGTTCTGCTTTTCTGATGTATCAAATACTTATGTCATGCAATAACATTTATCGATTTTATCGATTGTAGATTTCGTCTCTCACAGTTGAAGTGTACCTATGATAAAAATTACAGACCTCTACATGTTTTGTAAGTATGGATAAGAAGAGAAGAGGAATGTGCTATGGTGCTTATTATTTTGAGAAAGACGTGGAAGGTATGCTACAAATATGGGATCTTGATTGATCACCCGATTGCAGACAAACTTAACTAGAGTGCAGGAATTCGAAAAGTTGTAATGCATTTGGGGTTTGAAATTAGAGTTTTCCATGGTGGCCTAGGGTGGCATAGCAGGCGATAATTAGGGTTCTATTCTGGCTCTTTCAGCAGAAACACTTTCCTATATCTCTCCCAACTATCTCTTATTAAATAAAGCATAATAATGCCCCCGAAATGTATCAGTAGTTGTTCACATCCTGTTAATGCCGGAACCTTTTGCAACTGTAGTAAATCTGGCTTTAATATTGATAATGTGTGTATGCAGGACACTTAGCCACTCCATCACCTTTCTCTTCCTGACCCCTCCCTTTCCTCTTGCCTGGCTTCCTAAATCAGCTCGATGTATTTTCTGAGGGAGTGTGAACAAATTGAATGAGATCGAGTCCATTCATCATTCTTAAAGCTTTGGGTTCACACTCCTTTATCCCTCCATCATTATTATCAGGCACCGGCCAGTCTTACTTTCTGGGGTCCTTACTTTTCTTATTCTATTGATCAGGAACTGTCACTGGCCAAAGCTACTTTATTGGGGCCTCAACGCGGATGAGGCTATTCTGCAGCTGCGCCGATTGATAGTCCTGTTTACTTAGACAGGGCTTCTTTGAACGCAAACAGACAAGCATTTTCCTCTGATTAGCTTGTCTCTATGACCATCTGTTCTGGTTCTCTGTCCACTTATCATGGCTACTGCAGCTGGCCTGGCACGGCTGGTGTGTGTGTGTGTTGCTGGGTTTGGCCTGGCACGGCTGGTGAGTGTGTTGTTGGGTTAGACCTGGTATGGCTAGTGTCTGTTCCTGGGTTTGGCCTGCCACTGCTGGTGTGTGTGTTGCTGTGTTAGACCTGGCCGGGTTGGTGTGTGTTACTGGGTCTGGTTGGCACTGCTGGTGTTTGATGTGTGTTACTGGGTCCGGCTGGCAAGGCTGGTGTGAGATGTGTGTTACTGGGTCTGGCTGGCAAGGCTGGTGTGTGATGTGTGTTACTGGGTCTGGCTGGCTAGGCTGGTGTGTGATGTGTGTTAGTGAGTCTGGTTGGCAAGGCTGGTGTGTGATGTGTATTACTGGGTCTGGCTGGCAAGACTGGTGTGTGATGTGTGTTATTTGATCTGGCTGGCAAGGCTGGTGTGTGATGTGTGTTACTGGGTCTGGCTGGCAAGACTGGTGTGTGATGTGTGTTATT
>JACXGK010002004.1:30101-41464 GCA_016801125.1 Novumbra hubbsi | reverse complement strand
TGATGTGTGTTATTTGGTCTGGCTGGCAAGGCTGGTGTGTGCTGTGTGTTACTGGCACGGCTGAGGTCCAGACCGCTGACCCTGACAGACAGAGAAACCTCATTGTTTCCCGTGAAAGGCGTGCTCTTACAGGGCAGGGAGACAAAAAGACAAGACACAATATGCTTCTTTCAGACCAGTTTGCCAGTCTCGATGACAACATGGACGATCTATCTGTTTCTATCTGTGTGAGGAGTGATACTTTGTGTTTGTTTGTGTGTGTGTGGGGGGGGGGATATTGATGCCTGTAGTTTTGCCTAGTGTGCCATTGAGTCATAAGTAGTGTTTATAAATATTTGCTCTATTTTTACTCAAATCCACAAGTCCCATCAACATGAATTGGGTTCTAAAAGAGGCTTGGGGACTCATTTTCGTCATATTTTTAGAAAGAGCGGAGCATCATCATGTACATGCTAAGTTGTCATCGTATCTTCTCATGGCCTAATTGGTGTGTGCGCGTGTGTATGTGTTCTCATGCAGCTGGTCTGTGTGTCTAGTGCATTCTCTTGTGCCGTATGCAGTGTGTGGCTGTTTTACACTCTCAGAGAGGACACTTGAGGACACTTTATTGTTCTGCATAAACTAGGCTGCATCATTGATTTTCTCCCACATCCTCTTAACCTGACTCTCTAGATATGTAATTAACAGTGCCGTGTAAAAAGAAACAAAAAGGTCAATGATGCTATTCGTTTTTAAGTGGCCAATATCTTAACTATCTCTTACAGCCCGTGTCCCCAATGATATATATTGACTTCACAGAGTATGTATTAATCAAATGCAATTCCTCCCAAATAGTGGGTTTGGAGTCTGTGAAGCATGCATTTATTGACTTGCTTGCTTTCTGATCATGCAGAAACCTTGAGGTGGCCTTGAGGCACTCATATAATATTCACCTGGTAGAGCCAGAAGAGGACTGGCCACACCTCTGAGTCTGGTTCCTCTCCATGTTTCGTCCTAAGTTTGGACCCTAGTAGGGAGTTTTTTCTAGCTTTTCTTGCTCTTTAAGGTTTCTCACTGGATGTCTTTTAAAGCACTTTGTGACAACGGCTGATGTAAAAAGGGCTTTATAAAATAAATTTCATTGATTTATTGCTACGTCTTATCTTGTGGGATATCTAAGTCCTTCTAAGTCCTTCTCGTCTTTTCCCAGGTTTGTCCGGGTTTTCCAGCATGTTTGGGAAAAAGAAGAAGAGGCTGGAGATTTCGGCTCCATCTAACTTTGAGCACCGGGTCCACACAGGCTTCGACGCGCGGGAACAGAAGTTCACGGGTCTGCCTCAGCAATGGCAGAGCCTTCTGGCAGACACAGCTAACCGGCCCAAGCCAATGGTGGACCCTTCCTACATCACCCCCATCCAGCTGGCTCCTATGAAGGTACAGTACCAGGTGGACAAATGGTGCTGCTTTGTCTGTCTCCTGCATTCTACCGTCAACGTCTGTGTAATTTCTCTCTCTAAATCAGCATTTTCTAGTCTCTTTTTCTTATAATCCCATATCTTGCTTTATTTTCCCTTCTTTATATCGGTTTCTGTTTTTTGTAGATCTCTTTCCCCCCTCCTCATAATTTTTATTTCTCTTTTGCTGTCTAAATCTTTTTTCCTATTACTCCAACACTCTTTAAATCTCAGCCTCTCTCTTGATATCTCCACACCTCTATCTCTTTCTTTTCTTTCTCTCCATCTCTCTTCTCTTTTTCCTCTCATGAACCTGCTGTATCTATACTCCTAAAAGTCTCCTTTCATGTTATGTAATATTTTATTAACTTGAAGGGAACATGGGTAATTTGTCAACCATGTGAGTTTTGGTGTTCTCAAGGTGCTAAGAAGTCATACACCTTGTTAGCAGAGAGACCTTGAATTTCTGATTGTCAATCTGCAGATTGACTGTTATATCCTTGAGCTTTCCATTATTGATCCTGGGATTGCTTATTTCTTTGTCCCTAACATATCTTTAATGCCAGCTATTAAACAATGTGCACATTACATTTGACTTTGTACACATTGACTTCAACAACAGTTAAGGTGATGATTGGATGGTTGTTGAAAAACAACGTTATATTTAGCAGGCTTGCTATCATGTATTTCGATAGCAGAAACAATTTTGTTTCAGAGATATACAATGCCTTATTGTTTTGCTCATCAAAAACAGCACAGTCTCTTCGCAAATGAATGTGTGAAGTGAATTGCCCATGTTTCCTACTCCCCTGTGACAGTACCTGTTTCCTCTTGTCCCTGTCTCTTTTCAGACTCTGTGTTATTATATCCTACTCTGTGTTTATATCTCCTGCCATGTGTTAATAACTCCTACTCTGTGTTGTTGTTCAATAACTCATTTAGTTGTTAGATTGGGGCTGATAAAAATTTTTGCTGAATCGTCGGCAGTCAAAAGCATTGCACCAATTGGGTTTGAGCCTATGATGTAGAATCATTCCTAGAGGTTTTAGCACTTGTTTGAATCCACTCTGCTTATTTAGGCATTCCTAGAAATGTTAGCGCTTGTTTTAATAAACTTTACTCATTTATATCCATCCAGTAACCTGTTTGTTGCTGTAGTACTCAGGGGCTTAGCTCCCTTGACCCAGCCGTTGGTAGAGAGAGTGTCAGCGTAGAGATCCTGCTCTTTCCTCCTCCCTGTCTGTGGTTGCCCCATACTGAATGCTTGCCCCCTGGCCTTTAGCCCCCTTATGTGTCTTGACACTAACTTGCACAGGTATTCGCTTTTACCATGTCTTTTATAATGAACTGACACAACAAAACCAAACACGCAACATGGGTGTAAATGTCATCTTTTCATTAACTGTTTTAGTAGTTAAGAATGAAATGGAATAGCTACTGCTGATAAAATGCAATACCCAGTAGATTGTCGACTAACAGTGCGAATAACCTTTAAAGAGATGCACTTAAATAAATATGGTCCTTCTCAAAGTGTGACTGTTACATATTGGAACACAAAAACAAGGAATATGAAGTCTGCTTACCTGTACTGCTTCTAAATTGACTGGTCTTGAAATAGCATCAAAAAGCTAGGCAACATTTTTAGGTAGTTTATTGAATGCAGTTAATAGTGTTACATTTAGCATTAGCCGCTAAGCTAGGCTAGTCTGTAAGGAGCCATAGATATTTATATACTGTAAGGAGAAATAGGAGAGAGCACATGATCTCACAGGATATGACAACAGAGAAATATTAAAATACTTCCCATTTAACATTAAATGTACCTTCTACTGCTAACTTTTAGATGTTAGACAAGAACACAAAGACGTTTACTGTAGATCTTGATCTTTCTAGACAGCACTGTTGCCATTGGAGATATCTCTGAAGAGGGGAAAACAAGACTTTAATTCTCTTGCTCTCTTCACAGATATCTCCCAAGAAAATCCGGTCGGCTGAATCTCCTTTGCGAAAAGTATGACTTCTACCACACTTTCCTTTTCTTTTTTTTCTTTTTTTCTTCCTTTTTTGGTCACACACACACACAGACACACACAACCTTAAACCTCTTTTTCTTTGAGTATATCTTTCCGACACTAACTGTCCACGTGCTCTCAGGTGGAAGTAGTGTGTTGAAGAGAATGGGAGGGGCATCGTTTTATGTTCAGTCATACGCATGAATCCGGAAAGTCATCGTTCAGTACCCGTAGCGGAATGCTCTTTGTTTCTATTCCAATTTGTATGTTTTTTTTTTCTCCAGAGTTTAAGTGCTGATATGGATCTGAAGTGCATGTTACTATGGCGTCCTGTACAAAGCTTACCTGGGTTTAAATACAATTCAAAATCTTTAAAATCCATTTCGCATCGTGCTTTTTTGGAGGGCCAGGTGGGTGGGGTTTCCACTATCATGGGTTCACAATCAAGCACAGATGTACTAATTGAAATCATTTTAAATAATATTTGAACCCAGGTTGGACTAGGAAAGAAATGTCTCTCACAGGATTGCATGTTTGTCAGTAGACTCCTTTTCCTTCCCCATCAAAATCAACTAACCAGCCAGACTAACCGGCCACTTCCATTAATCAACTCCAGCGCATATGTAGAGCAACACACACACACACGGCAGGCACTCATCCGCAGAAATTGATGAGATACTGTGCAGACTCTGGCTTGTGAAAGGCCAACAGCATTACCCCATAGTAATACAAGGGGTGGCTACTGTCAATGATTTATGACCCTGGTGGGCGTGGCGTCATTGGGATTATGAATGGGTCAGGATTTGTAATCTGACATGCTAGAACGTCCGGTATGACGTGTGTGGGGTGGGGCTGTCGTCATGACGTTGGCCTGTCCGGTGAATAAAATATGACATGGGGGCCATGGGATGTTTGTGTAACATGTGGGGTTGGGCATTGTCTAACTCATTATTTATGTCACCATGTTTTGCGATCAAACTTGTAGGTCAGAATTTTTGAATTATGATATCAATCATGAAGTGTGGATGATGTTGGGGAGCGACCAAACCAGTTACACTGGACACTGTGACTAATGAATAGGCTTTATTTCTAAAATAGATGTTGATAAGGTTTGAGGGAAGTGTATTTCATTGATATATCTGGGGAAAGGCAACAGAAGACCTTCACCTGTGGTCGATTGTGGGTGTTTTATGGGATACTTACAAGTTATATACAAACTTTTCTCCCTATTCAAGTTATTTGTTAATGTAAAATAATACTGACAATTGACTTAGTCTTTCTTTCATTTAAAGAAGTGACTGTCAATGTGCGTCTGATTATGTAATGCTTGTAGATATTTTAAGCTTGCTCATGTTAGTTATAATGCCAGTGTTGTTTTTAAAAATATACGGAAGTAACCATGAAAGCCTTTAGAGTTATGTGCTAAAACAATTTATATATTTCAGTCATCTAAACCTGTGGGGAAAAAACAACTAAACAGTCATCTCGACGTGTCATTATCAAAGCTTATTGCACACACAAAATTGGAAGTTTGCAAACCGTTCACAAGATCTCAAGGTCTCAAAATCGTAAAAATATACAACACTTGCTGGATTCTTTGGTGTATGAAACGTTTATGATGATGCACAGTTGTGCTAATGCTAATATTGTAGTATTATCACAGCCAGAACATTACTTCTTCAGGTGGCTCCTACCGACCCATCGACCAGTGGCATTGTACAAACTCTAGCCCATATGTTGTTTCTAAAAGTCAGAGTAGCATATCCGCAGTCAGGAGACTGCGTTGTGTACTTGGTTGGGGTCCAACACACATTATGTAGACAAACAGTACAACTTTATTTACACCCATTATCACAGAGGGCGTTAAAACCTGTATAACACAAACATGGTACACCCAGAAAACCTTTCAGATTCCTGTTGTATATAAAAAGCATTCCAGGGTCTGTGTTCGCACTGTTTTTGACCCAGTCAGTTGTTTTAACCTAGCATTTTCCATAACACAATCATAATTACAATCCTTAATTACAATCCTCGCAACCATCTATCGTGATTAGTTAGTGAAAAGCGTCAAATTAGGTCAAATTAGTGAAAGCACAGGCTGTTTTTACTGTTGTTGTAAGCTGGTCAAACAAATGTGGACAAAACGCAAAGTCAACTGTGGTATGTAGATAGTTTACTCAGGCCATTATTACTGTTCTGTCCAGCATGTAATGTAATAATTGCCTGGTTCATTCTGCCCAGTTCAGGCTGTTCTTACTTGGGTCATTGGTTATATAACATCTTTGGCATGTAGCTAATGACAAAACAAAAATTGCCACTTACATACTTTAGCAGGCTGTTAGCATTTAACAATCACAAATCACCAATCACAAAAAAGTATGTTGCAAGACATGATATGAACATGTTTCATGTGAAATTCAGTTGTTGTAATATCAGATGGACAGATCGGAATTCCTGTTGGCTGTCAATATAAAAATTGGTTAAAGACTGATCCTTTCCAATCGTAACTCTCTCCCTAGGCTTTATGTCCTAATTCAAAACTTGCTTGTAAACCCTGACCCAAATGTTGAACCATGTTGACTTAAATCATGTCATACATTACCCAGATGTGGCGAAACAAATCACAGCCTCCCTGCATAATTTATTCACTGGACATTATGTCGTCATATAAGTCCCACCCAGGCATAAGTTCTTCCCTCTCTGACTGGATGTCCCGGCCCTGTCGGAATGAATACGTTGGACACGCCCACCAGGGTCCTAAATCCTGAGTGACAGTAGCTGTCCTACAGTGCACTACTCCCCATAATGATGTTTTCCTATCTCAACAGGTACATTATTTCTTTCAGAAATATAGCTAACATAGCCCCCTGTGTATAACTGGTTTTAAAGGCAAAGGTCACGGCGTCAGAGGTCGTCCGCTTCAACTTGAACCGGAAATCACAACGCTGCTACTTTTCCCCTTTTGCACTTCGCTCTTCGTCCTCGACTGCATCACGTCTTTGTTGGCCTCATTAAGGGCGAGTGTGTGTGTGTGTGTGTCCGTGGCTGAGTCACAGGGTGGGCTACGCTATATTTATCTACCTAACATTGTTCTGATGTCCCTGTCCCCGGGTGGTAATGAAACATGAGTGATGCTCATCTACCTCTGGCTTGCAGGCTCCCACAGCCGTGCATCTATTTGTGTGTGTGTGTGTGTGTGTGGCGTGGGGGAGTTCAGAGAGGTTATGAGGTCATGGTTGCTTAAATAACTCCATCATTGGCCTCTGGCTGACACTCATGGTTTATTCATCCTCTCCCATTCTCTCTGTTTACCCTGTATTCTCTCTTCTTATTCCCTAATTCCTCTCATCTCTCATCTGCTTTCCTTTACTTGGCTCTCCTTTCTTTAGATCTCCTCTTCTTCCCTCAGCCCTCTTCTCTTCCATTCTCCTCTCCTCTCGACAGGTCACTTTCTCCTCTCCTCAGGTCTCCTCTTCTCTCTTTCACTGTCCTCTCTTTTTCATCAGCTCTCTTCTGTTTTCTTTGGTGCTCCTCCACTTTCCTCTCCTCAGTGCTCTCCTGCTCTTCTGCCCTCCACTCCCTACTCTCCTCTAGAAGGTTAGAGTCTCTCTCCTAAATGTAAGTGCTCCATATCTCTGAGAGGAGGACACTATGTTGAAGCACTGCCATTACATTTTATTCTGACCCCTCCCCCTCCTACCTCCATTTGCTACCAGAAGTAGGCTAACGCTAAGCGCTAACAGCATTTCCATGTTATGAACATCTCTGTTGCCATGAGAGAGAGAGAGCAAAAGAGAGAGTGAAGGAGTGAGACAGAGCTAGTCTGGCTGGGATTGGGTCATCTGTGCTGGTGAGATTTCTATTTATTTTCCACCAGCAGTCCTGGTTTTTAGAGGAATGCTTTATTGCTGTGCTTCAGAATATTAAGGTCAGTCGTTTTTCTTCAATTATAAATACTCATATGTTTCCTGTTATTCTATATTATGTTCTACATCTATTCAGTGTTTGCTTATCGTGATATTCACCCCTCGTGTTTTGTGGAAGTGAGAGGGTTAAGTTTGGTGTAAGGGGCATGTGGCACTTTAGCTTTACATCGTCATGGTTCCAGATACAAATACTGTGATAACTCACCCTGAAGGTAGTTCGCCCAGCGAGAGCGGTGCCGGATGTACCGATATAGAACTCGATCAGATGGACCAGGACGGGACCAGGTCAGAACAAACAGACTTGGACCTGACGAGGTCATAGCTACTGTGCTGGCATTCTGAAAGGTTTTACCGGGACTGGTATACAGACTGGTATCAAGACACTGGTACCGATAGAAAGGTGTAGACTGGTTCCGATACACTGGTACTGATTTGTATCTGAGACTTGGAGTGTGGTGTATAGTGGATCAGTCACAGAGTCTATTGTCTTAGCAAGTGGAGCTCAGTGGGCCATGGTGTTGATGGGCACACTGACAACAGAAAGATCAAGTGAAGACAGCTAACCCATTCAGAAGTGCCTGTGTACAGCAATAACACTGAAGGGCTTGTGGTATGTGTGCGTATGTGTGTGTTGGGATAGCAACTGTAAATGTCACTGGGTCAGTTGAAGCAGGGCGTCACGGCGACAGCCACCCCCATGGGATAGATATTTGATCCTGATAGGGACTGCGTGTGTGTGTGTGTGTGTGTGTGTTTCGCTTGCTCAGTTCCAAGAGTTGCAGCTGGGCTAGTTTAGGTGGGGGTGGTCAAGCTACAGCGGAGCAGAGGGGCCCGGGCACAGACCTCCGACGGAAGGAGGACTCAGCAGGTGGGAGAAAGCGTTGGCCGGGCCAAAAGGAGACGACGGGAAGAGAGAATACTAGTGTCTGAGTTACAGACAGGGAGCCGCAGCCCTGGAGTGCCACAAGGAGACACTTTGTACTCTCCCTCAGGTGAGCTTCTGCAACGGTTCCGGTTGTTTTGGCAAAAGTCGATCTGACAGGAAAGGTTTTGGTATACCCCGTGTCATTTTAGTTTATGGTCGAATCGTTACTCCCTGAGAATACAGAAACATTGAGAGGCTTTGTTCGTTTGTGGGTTTTGTTCTAACTCCTGGTTAGCCCCAGGTGATGTTGCCTTAGCTGTTCAGGTGAGATATTCGGCAGGCTTAACAGCGATCCAGATTAAATCCGGTCAATTCTGAATCAGTTGGAAGTGTTCCTCATCAGTAATCATTGCAGAATGGA
Organism: Novumbra hubbsi; assembly: GCA_016801125.1. Taxonomy (NCBI): domain Eukaryota; kingdom Metazoa; phylum Chordata; class Actinopteri; order Esociformes; family Umbridae; genus Novumbra; species Novumbra hubbsi. The sequence continues at coordinate 32,807 of JACXGK010002004.1, read as the reverse complement.
ATAGAACCCTGTTGGGAGGGTCAAGTATTCCCATTCAAACACCTGACGATTCGTTTTAACCGTCTCCATCCAGTGTCTAAGCAGGAAGTTGGAAACCTGTGAAGTTCGGTCAAGCCATTACAGAGCTATTTTGGGTGGAAGTGCAGCTTTCAGGTGCCTGGCGAACATATGGAGAACAGATACGATTTCAGCCTTAAACAGGGTGGGACCAGTTTAGAGACAGAGGGGGGAGGAGAGAGGGGGAGGTTGACTAGGGACAGGTTAAGTAAAAGAGAAATGGGAGAGATACATTTTGAGTCAGAGTGGGTGTTCAGGTCCTCGAAGGACTATTTGAACTGGAAGGTGTGATTGTAGGGTTTGCACATTACGCAGAGTATGTCATTCATCCCACTACTACGTGTGAATGGCTTCTGTCAACTTCTTCCATTGAGATTGAATGCCACTGTTCAGTTGAATCTACTCCAGCATTATAATCTCTCAATGAACCACATTGCTGTATTACTTAGCTTCAATAACAACTGACTGTGATTAACAGTGGGGAGGTTATAATGGTCAGAGTTGGAAAAGACATCGCTCTCCTCTATCCATTAAGATCCGAAGATCAGAATTTTTTTGTGTCCGCATGCGCTCGCGAACACACACACACGCGCACATGAACACACAGGCTTCTTGACTGAGTGTGTATCGTCGGGCTGTCAAGAGAGGCAGAAGTGGTTGGCATTGATTAGTCTTTCCACTCTCCGAATCGTAGTCACCGTCAAAGAGAGCTTCAACGCATTTTTCGCCGTGTCTTTATCTCGGTGTCTACATCAGATGTGGTCATTCTTTGTTCTCGTTGTGACTCCAGTCTGAGCAGCATTCACAGTTATCTTACAGATTGTGTCTTCACTTGGCCTATAGCGTTACATCCATAGATATTCATAGAACACAATGCCGAATTCAAGTCAATGCGCTGTCTGTTCTTTTCATTATATTTCTATGCTTGTAATCCTTGGTGACATCCACATACAGCAAAACGAAGCCCTGCGGGTCAGTTAGGAGATTCATTGTGTGGGTCAGCACCACCCCCTGGTGGTTGGTTGTAGCCAGAAGGATAAAAAAACACAATGTGATGACCTTTCTACAGTTTGCTTCCACAAAGGCGTCCAACCCTGTACCTGGAGAGCTAACATTCAGTAGGTTCCTAACACGGAAAATGGTTATTCACAACCGGGTTGGAAAGAAAACCTACTGGACTGTTGACCTCCAGGAACAGGGGAGGCCAGCCATGGCTGACCGGCAATACTTAGACACCTAGTGTGGTACTACAGGTATTATGACATTTTAATTTACATGGGGGTAATCTATTCATGGCTTTCTACTTTGTGAAGTACCCTGTGACCAGGAGGAGAACTAGACTCACTTATTGTGGATGAATTGTTCTTTTGTACTTTCTTGTACTGTACAACACCTAATGTTCTGTTTCAGACACTAGCCAATAGGCTATTGGGGCAATTTGAGGATAATTGAAGCCTATAAAAGCAAACCTCTAGTATTTTCATGTAGAGCATTTTCATTTAAGCATGTATGTGGTGTTCAATACAGGCCTACGTTCAATTAAATGTGTTTACATTACAGCCTTAGAGCCTGACATTCATGATGTTTTTGGTCTGTAACACAATGGAGAGATGCAGAGAGTTTAAAATATAAGTTACCCTATGCTTAGTGACTTATTTCCAATAAATGATTATGCCTGTCTTTGGGACCATGTCTGTATGCACTCACTACTATAAGAGGCTCTGGATAAAATGCGAAATACATCACTAAAAATACATCTTAAAAAATTGGTTCTTTAGTACTTTACGGATATGAAGCAAAGACAATTATATTTGTAAAATACATCAAATATCCAGTGGCTCTCATAAGTATTCACCCCCTTGGACTTTTACACATACTATTGTGTTACAACATGACTTCGAAATGGATTTAACAAAACCTCCTCTAACTGAAAGAAAAATAGATAAAAATTTGTTGGTTTTTTGTCTAACCTTAACCCAAATTGTAACCTTAACTCTAGTATTTTGATACATAACCATATATAGTATTTGTAATGTATCAAATGTTTATGTTAATTTCTAAGAAATTGAAAATTTTAGTAGTGCATTGTAATGTAACAACAATACATATACAAATATCACTTGCCCTTGCTCTGCCTAAAAGGAAATCACTGATGCGGTGCTGATTGGTTCAGTGAAGTTCATCTTTTCTATAGTGCAAACAGGCAAAGTCAAGTTGAAGTTCTGGGTTTGCCCTGGCATTTCTTTTGGGGAGCAAACCTGGAAGAGTTGTGCTGGAGCAGGCACACGCAACCGGCAGGAGAGAGACAGACCGGCAGGAGAGAGACAGACCGGCAGTGAGAGAGACCGGCAGTGAGAGAGACAGACTGGCAGGAGAGAGACAGACCGGCAGTGAGAGAGACAGACCGGCAGGAGAGAGACAGACCCGCAGTGAGAGAGACAGACTGGCAGGAGAGAGACAGACCGGCAGTGAGAGACACAGACCGGTAGGAGAGAGACAGACCGGTAGGAGAGAGACAGACTGGCAGGAGAGAGACAGACCGGTAGGAGAGAGACAGACCAGCAGGAGAGAGACAGACCGGCAGGGAGAGAGACAGACCGGCAGTGAGAGAGACAGACCGGCAGGAGAGAGACAGACCGGCAATGAGAG
>JACXGK010002004.1:0-30001 GCA_016801125.1 Novumbra hubbsi | reverse complement strand
GACCGGCAGTGAGAGAGACAGACCGGCAGAGAGAGAGACAGACAGACTAACACAGAGAGAGACAGACCGGTAGGAGAGAGACAGACTGGTAGGAGAGAGACAGACCAGCAGGAGAGAGACAGACCGGCAGTGAGCGAGACAGACCGGCAGTGTGAGAGACAGACCGGCAGTGAGAGAGACAGATAGGCAGGAGAGAGATAGACCGGCAGGAGAGAGACAGACCGGCAGTGAGAGAGACCGACCGGCAGTGAGACAAACCAGTAGGAGAGAGACAGACCTGCACAGAGAGAGACAGACCGGCAGAGAGAGAGACAGACTAACAGTGAGAGAATAGAACTCCGACTTCTATTAATGACTGCCTGTGTGTAATGAATCCACGGTGATCTCACAGTGTGTGCGTGTGTAGGCACATTCAAGCTGCCGTCGATCTCACAGTGTGTGCGTGTGTAGGCACATTAAAGCTGCCGTCGATCTCACAGTGTGTGCGTGTTTAGGCACATTAAACCCAGTGAAACCAGGCCGAGCTCCTGTCTTTCTCAAAGCATCGAGAATTCGATAACACTGAGATCGCTCTTAGAGAAAGAGCCCTAGTCTCATCTCTGGGGATAAGGACGTTACAGCCCCAGTGATAAGACCCACCAGGGAACCTCCTGCAGACAGAGATTTGGGGTTTAGTCATCACAATTGAGTAATTGTCTGGGGGGCGGGGGTCTCTTCCATCTATGGATGCTCAAAGCGATTGGCCTCATCTTTCCGTGTTACAAAAAAGAAAGATGTGTGCTATCGCTCTTTAGGTACGCGGACATGTTTTGTTTTTTTGGACGTGATCTGTCGTGAAGTATGAACAGCCACGGGCCTCTATGCCAATGTACTGTAAGCCTGCCGTGACTCACTGGATCCTGGGGGTTGTAGCGGAGAGGTCAGGGGGAACTGGGTCAGAGTTAGTCTCAGCTGCCGGGCGCATGGAGCTGCGGTCTGGATCACATCACGTGTCTGTAACAAAGTCACAGACGCACGCAAACACCGGGCTCGTCTTCGGGGGCTGCACTAGTCTCCCAGGGGATCTGGGTGACAACTCGGGGTGTTATATTTAGAAAGTACCTAAAAAAAAAACATCTGCATTTTTTGAAAAAGCGAAACCAGTGGTTTATGGCCTGATGCCACTGAACTCACTTAGGACCGAATAGGCGTTGGTTGGATTCTGGGTTCTGGGTGGTTGGATTTATGTTTGGAGAAGTCTCCTGTAGCTATTTGAAGGATTGAACGCTGCCTCATATTATCTATCCTCACACTCTCTCTGCTCATAGTTTCTGTTTGTTATCTGTCCTTCAGGGGCATGAATGATCAGTTTTACCTGGCTTTCAATGTGAGTAAATTTTGTTTGTATTTCCTTATATTTCCTAGGTCGTTGTGTCTTATTACTTCTACAGAAGAACCCTAGATGCTAAGGAATTAGCTTCCACAATTATACTATTAAGCATATGGTCTTATCAGGCGTGACATACTGTGGTGAGACATTTTTATTCTTTATTAATACTAGTCCCCCATGGGAATCGATCCCACAAAGCTAGCGTTGTCAGTGCCAATCTCTATCAACTGCAACCACTCAGAAGACAAATCATTATTTTAATATGATGGTTATTCATTTACAGACAACCCCGACCTGAGGATGGAGGTCTGAGGTCTACCACTGTCATGGAGGTGTTCCCAAATTATGTTTCCAATAGCAAACACTCATTTGTTCGGCAATTTGGTACTTTTCCGAATGCAACACGACGCACAGCCGCCTCTAGATGTTCCTAGATATCAAAGGCAAACGTCCATCAGTGGTAGTTTCTTAAGGCAAAGTCTCATGTCTCAGTTATTGTTATTGACCAGTAGAGGGCAGAATAACCTAGGTCAGGAGCACATAACCTACATTGCAGTGACTGGATTGAAATTTGGCTCCCGTCTAAAAGATCACACTGTAAGATATATGAGGCTTTTTTTAAATGAGTACTTTGAGTATTACTGTGTTATATGGACCTTGGAGATCATAGAACCAATAGAGTTAGAGGACTCTTTATTGCATCTTTCCATTTATGGCACCTGTGAACACACAGTTGTCCACTTCTTCTACAACTATGAATTGATAAACACACTGAACGAGTGAGTACTGCCACTTGGAGTGTGTTTGGAAAGTCTCGAGTGTTAAGGAATGTTTTCTTGCAAATATAATTATCTGTCTGTGCAATCCTGATTAACTTAATTGAATTATTTCAGTGTCCCTAAACCCATAGCGATCTAAGTCTTTAACCTTGCCAGGTATGATCTTGATGGTAGAGTGGCAAAAATCTGTTGTCATTCAGTCAGTCAGTGTTACCATAGATGACCAGTAGAGGGAGCAAGAGTATTACAAATAATCTGTGTTGAAAATCAAAGATATTTCAAACTACAGTAGTGTACAGAATTGACCAAAAGGCGTGGAAATACACTACATATTGTAAGATGTCATGAGAAAACAACAATAAAGGCTGGAGCACCATGTCCTGCTTTATCACGTCTAAAAATGACTTACTGAAAAAGGACTTATTGAACCTTTAATGGGGTTATGGCCATTCAAAGTGCCCATTTCTTATCAGTACTTTGTCTGTGATAATATCTTTGTTCTGTAATTATGCAATTTTAAAGCATAATCTTTTCTGTTGTTTGACCAATGACTCCTTAGGAAGCAGTTTAGAGTCGTAAAACAGATATTTGTCGTGTCATTTGTCAAGTAATTCGACTTTTGCTTCATCTTAATCTGAGCCGGCTCTAGACTTTCGTGGGCAAAGTTTGATTTGGGGCATCCTCCCCTATCCGTGAGGGGCCCTAGACGACAGCTCATGCCTACAACCTGCCCTGATCATGATTTTCATCAAAGCAACTAAATCGCGTGGCTAATGGGACATTGTTGTTTCCAGGGGTCCCTGGGGTACAGTGGGTGTGTGTGGGTGTGTTGAGTGGCAGGGTGTGAGACCCAGTTGGAGAGACGATGCATGTTTGCTTTAAATGCCGTGGTGGAGTCGTGGGCAGGTGGGTGTATTCTGTTGATGTGTGGGTGGGGGCTTGTGTGACGCTAAATGTTGAGGTGTGTTAATATTCCGCGCATCAAGACTACAATAGGAGAACCGAAAAATCTTTTTGCGGCTTAGGTTTAGAGTAAAAGTTACATTTGGAGTTTTGGAGATTAGAATTCAGGTTGGAATTGTGGTTGTGATCACGGGTTAGGGTTACATTTTTGGGGTTAGTGTTTCAGGAAAAGTTGGACTTTGCCAGCACACCCCAAATGGATAGGAAAATGTGTGTGTTGTTTGCAAGAAGGTGGCCAGTGAACCATAGCTTCTAAAACAGGGTCCTAGCCAGGAGTCCCTCAGAGGGCACCTCATTAATAACCCACCCTCCACTCTTCCATCCATTCCTCTGTCCCTCCTCCCTTCCATCTCTTCTTTCCTTCATTACCTCCAAGGTTAATCCCTTCTTATCTCTCAATGAGCCTCATTTGTCATCCTGTCTTCCCCTTACTCCACAACTCTCCTGGGCTCCCCTCTTTCTGTCCTGCCCTCCTTTTCTTTTCCACTTTCTCCTTCCCTTTTCCACTTCCTCCTTCCCTTTTCCACTTCCTTCTCCTTATTCCATTTTATTCTTCTCTTTTCCACTTCCTTATTCCCTTTTCCACTTCCTTCTCCACTTTTCCATTTTATTCTTCTCCTTTTCCACCTCATTTTTCTCCTTTATCCATCTCTCCCATACTGACATGAACCAGGCAGGATGTTCTTCCAGCCTTTCCTCTATGAATAAATGCCAGGCTGCTCAGACCCACAACATGGGACTTTGTCAGTTTGTTTAATCCATAAAATCCCCATTAATGTTTTACAGCATTCTTTTAAGTATCGCAGGAGTCCTCTTACATTAGGGAACAAACTGGCCTGCTCAAACAACTACGAACAGGTATGCTCTCTCCCTCAGTGACACATAACCAGAGCTGGCTATGGCCTTTTGAGGCCCAAAAGCACTATTTGAGTTGGGGCCCCTTCCCCTTGCAGTCCCTAGCGTTTGTGGCCTCCTAGCGGTCAGGGGCCCCAAGTGACCACTATAGGTTGATGCCACACATCAACCTACATGAGAATATTGTCTCTCTGTGATAACTTACAACCTAACGAGTAGTAACGAACTGTAGCGTAGACAAACCAGCTAAACTTTTTCATATGGCTGTCAAATTTCACTAGTAACTAATCAAGTTTTAATGCACATACAACAACATATTCTTACCTGTCAGTTAGCGGCCTCCATTTGATTGATAGGAAGAATATGCTATCGGTTGGTGGCTTCTGTCCACCTTCAAGTCAAAAGAGAATCATTTTTTTCATTAGCATTATTAGGCTAAGATGTCGACCTTCCATAGTTCTTACATGTTCTTTAAATGTCTTTGTCTTTACAGCATATTTTTAGAAGACCAAATATCCAGCACATCCCCACCACTCTCCGGCTTACATCCAATCACATACGTATATTCTTATTTTGGTATAGTGTCCCCTCTTGAGTTCCCGGCTACACACACACTTATCGGGCTGTCTGGGACCCTCAATAATGGATACTAGATGTTTGCCATACAGTACCTCATATAGCCCAAGACAGGGGAGCACCGTTAACAAGAGTATGGACCTACAATACACATAATAGCAGGAGAAGACATGCTTTTAACAAAGGTATGTCTCAACCTATGGTCCATGGGTCTATTCATAGAGTCTATGACAGTCTCATGGACCACTCCTATCAGGAGGTATGGGCAGGATGTGGGGTAGTGTGTGTGGGACCCATCATTAATGGGCCCAGCACCATGTCCTATCTATTGTCCTTTGTTCAGAGTTAAGTCAGCACAAATGCATTGTGTTAAGTCTCCCTGACCGTTATGTTCAGTATTTATTAGCTATGGTAAGTGTTCAACTAGATAGCTAGTTAACCAAATGAAAAACCTGCGTACCTAATTTTAAGTGCAACTACAGAAGCTAATCAGAATTTGCAAAGTTAAATATTCTGACAGAAACGTTGATTACATTAAAACTTGTTGTGGCTCGGAGGAAACGTTATTCTAATTAACAAAAATATTTGCATAATCTCCATGGACTCGCTGTCAACAAAATTCTATTTTCCCATATTTTTTTATAATATACATTTTGCAATGACTGCACAAAAAACAATGGATGAATTTTAGTTAAGGTTACTTTAGTATACTTTATTAATATATACTGGTGACCAAATGTGTAATATATACTGTATTACACTATTAACATAATCGTAGATGCAGATGACATAATGGAACGCCTGGTTGAGAGCCCATGAGTGTAATTACATTTGTCAGGCTATTGAACGTTTTACAATTACAGATTGGATGGAATACTGTAGTTGAGGTCGAAGATACTGCTTATCTAAACTACTTCAGGAGATCCGCCATCATACTAGAGGCTATTGCAAGTCCATCTGCAGCCACCAAAATAAGATATGGGAAGGAATAAATAGCCCACCCAAAGGTTATCCTCATTCTTGCTAGACTTGATTTTTTGCTAGCTGCATAGCTAGCTGTAAAAATCAGTGTTGTTATATTTAGATATATGTTATAACTGATAAATCATTATTACTTCCCTTGCTGGTTCAATTATGTTGACATTCCCAGCCTTCCTCAGTTTTGTTCAGATGTATTTAAGGCAGAAGTAGTGTATTATCTCTAATATCTGAAGGCAGCAAATGATGTACCAGTTCAATTTATTGGTGAATCCATTAATCATTTCTTGAACGGCATCAAATTATTCTGCCGAGAGGAATGTTTATTCAAATACTGCCTATTTCTTAAAACAAACTTGGTATATAAATGTTGCTTTATTAGATTACATTACACATATTATTATTCAGAAACAGACAGACCTGCAAAGAGACAGACAGAACTGCAAAGAGACAAACAGAACTGCAAAGAGATTGACAGAGAAACAGACACACAGACAGAGACAGACAGACAGAGAGACAGACCGAGACAAAGAGAAAGACAGACAGAGACAGATAGACTGACAAAGAGACATGCAGACAGAGACATACAGACAATGAGAAAGGCAGGAGGACAGACAAAGAGACAGACAGACATACAGACAGTGGTTTAGAGACTAGATCTATTACAGCTTATCACCTAAGTACAGGCCAGGGAAGTAGCAAGCTGAAATATGGCTGCTGTCACCGCCTCCACAAGGCTAGAGAGAGAGAGGAAGAGGGACAAAGCAAGGCAGAGACGAGGAAAAATAGGGAGAGGCAAGAGATTGAGGTGAGGACGGCAGAGGTAGAGAGCAAGGGAGAGGAAGGGAAAGAGATGGACAGAGAGGTAGCGAGAGGTAGAGTTACTGTTGGACTCCAAACTTAATTCAAATTAATGCGAAGATTTCAACACTGATTTTACTTTATGCCGGGATACTTGACAGTGATTTGTCAGGCAATTAACCGTGCATGTGTCTGGCACTCTATCTCTCTTTCTTATTCCCCTGCATAAGTCTCCTATATGTGGAAGGTTATAGATTTTCAACCAAACAAGGTTGACGGTTGATTCTACCGGACTGGAATTTTGGAGAAAATGTATGTGTTCGTGCTTAACGCGTCACTTAAGTGGATATAGCGTTCCTTGATGTGTTGACTCCCAAATAAAGGTCACATTCTCATTTCTGCAAAATAAAAAACGTATTTAAATTTGTGAATGCGATTTAGACGTATATTCTTTAAAATTGCAAAACTTGCAAAACAATCAAAAACTTGATTGTATGGCCAAAACTTGTTTGATTTACAGACATGTATAGTCAGCCTGTGTCCCCTGTAGAAGTGAGACTCCAACTTTTTAGGGAGCCGTTTTATGTGATGGCAAACAAATTCCAGACCAAAATCCTCACCCGACTTGGGTGAGATAACATTATTGATTACATACATTCAGTACCACCTGCATAGTGTATGAGAAAATCCTGTCGCTTGTTGCTTTATAAATACATGTTGAATCCAAATATATTTGTTCCTGCCACACCTATACAGAGAGTCAGGGGGATGATTATTGAAATATTATGTCCTAATTTACTTTTCACTGTATTAATCTGCAAGCTATATTACACATTAAGTACTAGTATTTTTCAGAATATATGAATGTGTCTAAAGGTTTGCAGTGTATGTATGCAGTAACAATTAGCATACCAATCAAGCCAATTATAAAGGACTTAAACTTAACAAAAAGAGAGAGAGTGAAGCTGTGTCATGCTAGGTGGACCCTGCCCTCAGGTTTATACTTTTTATTGTTTTATAGACGCACACAGGGCTTTGATTTCTCACACAGAGATCTCACACACACACTCACACTGCAAACACTCGGCACACAGCCCTCCCGATACGACCGAGTAAAGAGCTTACCGTGAGCAGGAAGGGATGAGTAATTCTGCTCTTGTTTCGGCTGCATTAGGGATTTTAGGCAGCAAGTGCGTGTGTGAGTTTGTGCACGTGTGTGTGTGTGTGTGTGTGAGCAGGGTGTCACGGTTATTAATGTGCCCTGATCAGTTCATCCCACAGAGACTGGAGCTTATCTTTTGGGAAAGGAAATGGGCCATAATCCAGTCCCTCCTAATATACCTTTGGCTTGCTCCTCTTGTCACATGACTTTAGGGTAGCTCTTTGCATCCATCCCCTCTAGCCGTGTGCAAATGCTCAAACCAACAGGGAGACGTGAAGATGCTGTATGTCGCCGTAAGAGAAGTGGGCTTCTCTTCCGTTTTTGTCGAGGGTGTGACGCACAGCGCGTGAATGGAATGTTAGTCAATGGAAAAGCCATACCTTGTTTTTCCATTGACAGCGCAGGTCTCGTCACCTACGAAACACAGAGGTGAATCATCATGGCTACTTGTTATTCCATTTACAAAGCATGTGCAGAAAGCTCCTTTTCATAGAAATGGGCTAACTAGAATGGACCTTTCCATTTCATTTCTATGGTTCCCCCAACCCCCTGCAGTGATGTTTGGCCGTGGCTAACTAACTGTGTGCTAACTGTCTGTTCCCTCAGACCATCGTTCGTGGGAACCGCCCGCCGAAGGACACGTCCATTAACGGCCTCCTGGAGGAGTTCGACAGCATCTCCGTGACTCGGTCCAACTCCCTGCGCAAAGAGAGTCCGACGGGCCCGCACCAGGCCCCTAGGCCTCCCCCGCACCACCCCCCTTACCCGCACTCCAACGTCCCCGAGGAGAACGGCTTCAGCCACTACTACTCCCGCTACTCCTGTGACCTGGACACCTCCAGCAGGGACTTCTCCCTGGACTCCTACGGGAAGGACGGCAAAGGCTTCGCCCTGGACGGCGACTGGGCCGTGGGGAGACACTACCGCTTCCCCAAGCAGAACGGCCACCTGGCCCACGCCACCCGCGTCCCCTTCTACCCCGACGCCATGCCCCAGAAGGCAGACTACCACAAGCTGCCCCCGGACTACCACACGTACCTGGAGAACAAGGTGGCCGGGGCGCACTCTGTCGACGAGGCGGGCTCCGGCTCCGGCGTGGGCAGCGGCGGGGGCTCCGCCGGCTCCACGACGGGGGCGTACTACCGCGCGTCCGTCGGGGGCTCGTCCAGCCAGGACTACCGGGACGCGTCGATGGTCGGGACGCCGTCTCGCGCCTCGCTGCACAGCGAGCAGATCAACTACCCGGAGAGCGAGTGGAGCTACAGCGGGGCGTCCAGGGACGAGTACGAGAAGAGGCCCAAGTCGTCGTACGTGACGCAGACCAGCCCCACGCCGGCCATCAGGCAGCGCTCCAGGTCGGGTTCCGGCCTCCAGGAGCCCAATGTCCCCTACGGGGCCACCGGGGCCTTCAAGAGTCCCCTACAGACGCACCCCTACAGCTCCTACACCTACCCGAGACTCTCGGAAACACTCGCCAACTCACAGGCCCTAACCAAGGTACGTCTTGGGCTGAGGTGACCTTTGACCCTGTGTTCACTTGGAAAGGTGCGTTGCTAAGGTGGGGAGCATGGGCGACTCCAGATTTATGGAATTGCCCAAAATGGACAACAGACTTGAAACCTAGAATGTCATATTATTATATTGATATATTATTTCATATATTTCTATTTCTACTGTACATACACTGTATCTACAAAAGGATACACAAACATTTAAATGTTGGTAATATTATTCATGTATATAAATACTCAAAATAGGCTAATTAGAACTGTGGTTCTGAAACGAAGATGTAATGCTGCTTTCTAATGTCGCTGCAGAACTAAACGATACGGACAAAGTGCTGACTCTGGGCACTGTACAGTAGCCTATCTGGAAAGCTGTTTATTCTGTGACGCTGAAACGGCAGCCCTCTCTGACAAACCCGCTGAACCGCTGCCGAAGTACATTAGGACACGTATCGTAGCCCCCCCCGTCCCCCGTCTCAGTCTCCATGATAGATCTAGGTGTCAGTAGGTAATCTACTGTTCCCCAGCCGAGGAAGGCTCTGCCACCGACACGGAATTACCTTTACAGGAGCCTGCTCTGGAATCAATTAACGCTACAACACTGGCCATCTAGCCGATAACACGGTTTAGAAGAGAGAAAGGGAGGAAGGGAGTGAGGAGGGGGGTGGAGGAGAGGGCGAGGAGATATAAACAGGCTGATACCACAGTTCAGCTTTGGGGCAATGGGAGGCAAAATACCTCATTTTCGTTGCTCCTTACCAGGGACGTCGCAATTTTAGGAGGGCCTCAGCCCCCTTAAAATATGAACTAGCCCCCCTCTAAAAAAATCTATACTTCAGTCAATATATTTTCTATGTGATTTCTTTTTTGTCAAACGTTCACATCTGTAAACTTCTTACAAATGGTTTAAAAATTATCTAGAATTGGATTTATTTGGCAACATGTTCGGTTGGGTTGTTATTCTTTGACCATAATGCTCCTTTCTGTAAATATTAGCTAAAGTGTCCTTACTATCTTACTTACTATGGTGAAATTCAATTTGCACACCAGATGTCATGTAATATCAAAGTGATTTATTTTTTTGTCTTTTTTTTCTTTATTGAAAGGCAAGAATGCTAGCTACAACCTTCTAGTAGACACCAGAGAAGACAACGATCTGTCATTTCTAAGACAAATAACACTGAATTATAACGAAATTCAAAATAGTAAGGTAATAAGGCTTGTATTTTTAGCTAAGTCGCTAACCAACTACCTGTAATATATACACAAGAAATTCAGAAATTATCATTAAATTGTGCTAACATATTTATGTCACTAATAATCACAAAACATTGATGATTTAATCAAATGATTACTCGGTACAAAGTAATTGATTCGTTTTCAATTGTGGTGGCACATAGGGACTGTTGCATAGGCTCAATCGAGGAAACCGAAACGATTTGTGAACACATCTTTTATTTTTCTTCTACTGAGCTAGTCTATGAAACGTCCTCTTAAAAAAAGTATTTTAGAAGGGAGAAGGGAGATCCGGTTATTAAATGGCTCTTTCTTTTTTAAGTATAATCAAATGACTTAATTCCGAGATGAATATAGGCAAATGAAAGTCGGTTTTGAAATGATTTTTGAGAAATAGCGGTATAGAAACAATGTATGTTTAATTTATGTTGGTTTTGGTTACATGGTACAGACATTTTTATGCCTTATGTTGTTGTTGGATGGATGGGGACAGAGTGGACTTTAATTTCTTTATTTGGATAGAATTAAATAAGTAAAGTCTTATTAGATCTGTTTGTAACACAAACTATTAGACAGGTATACTTTTAGCTAACCTTGCCCAAAACAGAATTTTGAATTTACACCAGTTGTTACCCTTAAAATACATGAAGAGGCGTTTTGTGGACTAACCCACTAGGAGTATGCACATATCCTCCCAGCTCCTTACTCGTGGCCTTGTTAACTACAAACAGTATTGCAGAAATAATGATTCCTGCACAACATTTGTGTGGAGCGAATTTCAAAGACGAGCGGAGCTCAGTAACTAGAGAAAACAGGGTTTCATTGATCGGTTTAGTGTTTTCGATGAGGAGACAATCATCTGAAAACATCACGAGAGCAAACCTACATGGGCTTGTGTGAGTAAAGCCTAAACTAATACCACTCTGCGAATGCAGTCCCCTGTTTACTTTAGTTATGCACCAGGGTAGCAGCACTATATACAGGACCGGGAAAGCGATGCCAAGCGTTGTAACGACCTACCATCGACAACCGCACTCGTCACGCGTGTCAGACCTGCCTCCTATCACAACGAGCGGGAGTTATGTGGCCAGGCAGGGTTTGTATCCAACCCCGCACTAACACGTTCAGCGTCAAAACAAGAGGCATGACGGTACGCTCTTAGGGGTGTGTTTCTGCAGGGCGGGAACAAATTATGCACTGAGTGGCTCATCGGGTGCGGAGTTTAGGGGCACTGTCAGAGATCGTCGGCATCTCCCTCAGATGGTCGTGGCAGCGGTTACCTATATTCTTCACCTATTAAACTAGACTGCCGTCCACAAACATGACAACTGTTTATTTGGCTATTAACCGTTTGTGTGATATTTAAAAAATGAACGGGCAACCTCTAAATGTATTCCGCTGATCGTCCTGTGTACGTGCAAGGTATCGGGTCGTAGAATTTCAAGTTGATGCAGGCAAACATTCCTAACGTAAAACTTTCAGTTAATTTGGAGTTTCAAAAAGACTACTAAAGTTTTAAATTCTGATTTTCCCTCGTAGCGGAAATCTCATTAATAATTTTCCGCATAAAGGTTTACATTTCCGGTTGCTATCGGATTGTTTTTCTGCGGTCGGAGACTGGCTCAAATTGGGAGGCTACATCTGTATCTAGTGTACATCTGTTGTTACAGTAGGAATGTGTCTGCTGATGCGAACCCCAAGGTGCCCTTATAAAAAACACTTTACCTTCGACAGCTCACTGAACATATACCCTGTTAAAATGATGCATGCATAAGCAGAAAGAGAAACAGGTCATTGTTATTGAGAAGAAGGGGCTCAATCGAGAATAGATTAAACTGTAATCTATTGGCGATACGTTAGCCTACAAATTAGTCTATGACGACATGTTTATGTCTATTACTTAAATATAAACTTGTAGTTTTAATTAGCGCAACACATCACATTTTGTTCCAGCTGAAGAAGAAGGGGCATTTGGAAAACAGGTCTGTGTTGTGAAAAATTTTTTTTTTGAACCACAACAAAAAAAGCCGGTTGTAACATATCAGGCACCCACATTGTGTTTGCCACGTGGGCCCTGCCATGAACCTACCTTTCACTATCCCCGCTCTCTTTGTTTCTCCCCCTCTATCCCCTCCCCCTTTCTCTCTCTACCCTCTCTCTTTCTCTCTTTTCTTTCAATTCAGTCATTGAACAAAATCCCCCATTTGTTGTGAGCCTTGTGGGGGTGTAACAGTAGAAAACACAGCGACTTGGACACGCGCGCGCGCAGCTTCTCCACTGCTGCAGCAGCTCCCGGTGACAAATTGATGTTGCGGCACTTTCTCCTTTCTGCAGCCTTCGCATAAAAACGTCCCGACGATGTTCCAGCGCGGAATTCAATTTCACAGTTCAGTTGGGTTGTTGATTACCCTGCCAAATTCAGATTAATGCGCGTTTAACCAACATGGATCAGGAGACCCTTGGCTGACAGCCAGCCGCCGAAGCCCGCAAACGATAGGGGGTCTGGAGAGTAGCCCCGTCCCTCCTGCGGGCCACGAGGAGCACCGGCCGTCTCGCGGTGATTGATTAAACGAGTCCACGCCGCATAATTATAGCGCCATCCTCACACATCAACCCAGCACTTCTCTCTCTCCCTCTCTGTGACTGCCAGAGAAGAACACAGAGAGAGAGATTAGAATTTCCCCCCCATGTCTTGCCTCTTTTTAGTCATTAGGTTTTTATTAGGAGACCATTCATGTCTTTTTAAAGTGTGCGTTTGGGGGTGTGTGTGTCCTGTCAGATTGTGTGATTTGAGTATGTGTGTGTTTGTGTGTGTATAGTGGTCTTTTAATTAACAACATTGTCTCTTTGGTACAGGAGCAAGCTCATATTCACTAGATTTATTACATATCAGACTTAAACCCTGAACTACGTGATATGACCAGGTGGCGGTTACAAGCTATTTCTCAATGTACTTCTAAAAATATATTTAGAAAAGTATAAATACTTTTAAACTTTTTTAAATGCATTTCTAAATTCAAGCCATACGTTTATTGGTCGCTACTTCATTCCCAGTGTGGTTGACCTCAATGTAAATTCTCTGTACCACCAGTTCACAGCAAGTTTTCTCAAGGACGTGACCATCTTTAAACAGGGCCGTTAGTGAGTTGTGGGGCCTTGAAACATTTCTAGTTTTACTGGAGTAAAAACTTAAGGGAGCCAGAGTCAATGACACAGACACATCATACGTGATTCTACTCAGGCAGAAAGAAGAAGGCCTGGTCCTACCGACAATACATATTCAGGAGAAGTGTCCCTTAGTCATCTACTTTTCAGCTAGACCAGGGGTGGGCAACCCGAGGCTCCGTAGCCGCATGTGGCTCTTGAACGGCTCTGCTGCAGGTCTCTGGGGCTTTGACAAATAAATAACGTGGAAATAAATAACGGATATTTTTTTTGCACATGAAATTGACTTTAATCTTTTTATTTATTTTCCACAAACATGGGGAGGACCCATATAGACCTGCATTTGTCTATTGATTTGATGTCAATATGCTTAAACATGCCTATTTGGTATTTATACAACATCAATGACATGTCAATAATTGTCTTTGATCCTGTTCAATAATTTAATTAATGCAACAAACTATGGTTTTGAATATATTTTATAACTACATTTTGCGGCTCCAGACAAAGTTCTATTAGTGGCAAATATGGGAAAATGGTTCTTTGGATAGTAAAGGTGCTGACCCCTGAGCTAGACCTATGATTTTACATCATAAAGAAGCGACTTTAATCCGCCACAGCAAAGAGACAGTTGGAACACAGCTGCAATGGGCATTCATTAAGGTTGCAGAGTTAAGCCTGTTAAGCACAGTTATATAATCAAAAGGAATTAATCAGAGCAAAATCTTCAAAAGGCTTTAGAAAAACAGCATTCCAAGACAATGTCTTTTTGAGTTTGAGAAACTTCTTGTAAATGCTTAAGAGAAAATTCTTGTAAATGCTCAAAATGTGTGTGTATCATGTAGGAGTAGGCGCTTTTGATATGCCAAACAGTTTGAATCTGGAGGGATCAGGTAATAAATAATATAGAAATTGACTATTTCGGTTGGCTCATGGGCTCTGCCATCTGGAACTAATGCAAAAATGTCATTGACACACAGATTTGTTCTCTTTCCATCTCTATGGCTGTTCGAACAACCAGCTGAACAATAGGGAAGGGCTGGGTTGTGGACTGAGAAGGCTGTCGGCTTAGCCAAGGTTCTGTAAATATGGATCTTTAAGCCACAACTTGCCACACTCACCAATCGGGAGCAAATAGTCTGTTCAAGCACATCCTGGAAAATGTTGGGGATATGTGTTGTTTAGTACAAATCATTCTGCAGCGTAGCTAACGTAGATGCTGTGTGTCAGTTGGAAAATTCTTGCTTTCACCTGTTTTCTAACTGATTGGAATGAAACCTTCCGACTCGCATGTCAACACAAGGGCCTATAGGCCCATTCCATTACGAACTACTTCCAGTTCAAGATCAGCGCATTCGCAGACGCCATGTTTAAGAACTATATAGTGATACTTTTCTCTGTGGCATCTCAACAAACTTTGGAACCTTGTGGGATACTGTCTTCTAAACGTATGAAAGTATTCTTATGAATATGAGCTCATCTATCTTAAACAGCTCTTGCGTTCAGCAGATCCGTTTTCTTCACCCTTTCTTGTCTTGTCTTCCGTCTCTGGCAGGGTGCTTACGACCGGCCGTCTCGGGACTGCAGCCCCCATGTCCCCGGGTCAGACACATACCCCCGCGGGCCCCTTAAACTACCTCAGAGCCACAGCAAGCCCCCCGGCTACCCCCCGGGACACCACCAGTACCCCCCAGTGTTCCACCACTACAAACCCTCCCCCTACCATCACCCCCCTTCGCAGCCCAGCCCACCATACACCCCACAGGTTGGTCTAATATGTGTGTAATGTGGATAACTGTGTTAGAGCAGTAGATACAGGAAATATGTTTTTTTTATTTTCGTTTTTTACACCAACTGGGTGGTGTACAATCTTTGCCAATTATTGTTTACACTTTTGTTTTGTACTTGCTTCATTTAAAGAGCTTTCTTGCATGCTCCGCCCACTTGAAGTCCCCCCACGGCATCTCAATAGGACTAAGATGGGGACTACTCTCACCCTGTGTTTCCTACCAATTACCAGCCATCACGCCTGACTCCGAGAAGCAGGCCTGTCTCTGCAAAGATCTTCCCTTACTGTCCGGAGGTGGTATAAATCAGTTCTGTCCCCCTCTTCCAGGGGGCGTACTCCCAGCCGTCATCCCCGTACATCCCGCCCGGGGCCTACCCCCCTCCCTCTTGGGGCTCCAGTTCAGACGCCCAGCCCTCCAGGGTCTCCCATGAACAGTTCAGAGCCGCCCTGCAGCTCGTCGTCAACCCAGGTGAACACAAAGTCACGGAGAGAAACCGGGTGGTCTTTCCACAATCCCAGTGTCTCGGCAAAAATCGTGTTTTGCTAGTTTAAAGATTATCAACATAAGCTTCGTAGACCCCTTTCAGGGCCACAGCAAGCGATCCCACTCACGATCCTACTGCCTCTGACCCTAGGCGACCCCAGGGAGTACCTGGACAGCTTCATAAAGATCGGCGAGGGATCGACGGGCATCGTTTGCATCGCCAGCGAGAAGCACAGTGGCAAGCAGGTGGCGGTAAAGAAGATGGACTTGAGGAAACAGCAGAGGAGAGAGCTGCTCTTTAACGAGGTGATAGGTCAGGGGGTTAGGGGTCACGTGCTGTTGGTATCACATGGTGACCAGGACATTTCCGTACTGTATTCTTAATAGGCAAAAGATGTTCAGGAAGAAATCCTCTTATTTCAATAGTCCACAATGTTCCACATGGATGTAAAAGCCCTGAATATCCTTTTTAGTCTCTCAGATCAGGCAACCTCACGGAGGAGGCTTTTCTGTACCACGTAATGTTTTGATTAGGGCAGTGTGTTACTTAACCTGATTTAGACGTTACCAAGGCAACAAGCTAACGTTATTTTGGGTTTGGAATGGGGGAGAGCCAGGGCCTTCTTTGCTATTGTACCGTTCCAGTCTTCTATACGACACCACCACCCAGCTAGAACTCTCCCGGGAGTCAACAACAAGGTTTCTGTCAGGAATAGAGTGAGTGAAGACTGCTTGCAGAATTTAGTGGGTGGCATGTCTGACTGTGTTAACAAGGTTTAGATTTCAGGTCAAAACACGATGTATCTTGTCCTTACATATTCGCACATTCCAAATTAATGAATGGTTAGTAATAGCGTTAGCATGTGTGTGAGGGGGTGGGCTATTTTAAAGCTTAATGTGATCCTGTTAATGCCCCAATCAAATCCATTTTCATTAATCTTCCATAGCAACATCCAAATTAAATGAAAGATTGCAATGCCTTTATTTATTTAATTTGTGACTCAGGCTACCTGCTATTCAAGGAAAGATGTTTAATGAATTCCGCCTTATTACTGCATATTAATTCCTTCTAGCGTTGTCTAAATTTAGAATCATCCTTTATCTCTCTGTTCATAAACAATACCATTATTTTTTCAGGAAGAATCAGCCCATGTGATATATATCCTCTGGTTCACAGCTAGGTCAGCTTTGCCCACACGACTGACATGATTTACTTACTGTGTGACCTGGTTTGGTTGTTTTCTGTTTTTCTAGGTGGTCATTATGAGGGACTATCACCATGAGAACGTGGTTGATATGTACAACAGTTACCTGGTTGGGGACGAGCTCTGGGTCGTCATGGAGTTCCTGGAGGGCGGGGCCCTGACGGATATTGTCACTCACACAAGGTAACCAATTATCTCCACTGAAGTCCATATACCACCCCAAAAAAGTTTGAAATTGTCAGCAAAGTATTTTGACCTATTATTGTTGCGTGGTTACAGGTTTTTCGATAGGATTAAAGCAGGAGCTACTTTATGGGTAAGATAAGGGATTTTTACTGACCAGGCTAAGCTTAAGAAAAAATAACAAAAGAAATATTTTACATCACTTAGGCTATTACTTATGAAAAGCGGATTATACTGGCAGTAAATCTAGTATTCAGAGTTCGATTCAAGTGCTAGTCAGTCTTTACATTTTGGTGGGTTTTGATCAAAATAGGTCAATATTTAAGGTGTTGATGAACTTATTGGTCTAGATTGGAATTCTGAATGTAGTGATCTCTGAAGCATTCCTTTGTGGCGCCAACATTAGTCTACAGTTGGATCGTTTCCCCAATGACTAGAGGTGAACAACCAGTTTGGACTCATTAGGTCAATTACTTTGACGTAAATCTCCGACCGCTAAATTCGTAAGATATGTTGTCCTACAATAGGAAACATCAGAGTCATGGTCAGGGATTGTGGAGAATGAGGAAAAACATGCACAACCATTACGACTTTGTAACATATCATCGGTTTGTTAAATTTGTAAGATATGACACGTTTTAGCAGCATTCATAACATTTGAGGCGTTTAAACAAATACACGTAAACATTACACGATTTGCTGGCAGATAACGTAACAGAACGCCCATAAAAACTCAAAAAGATTAATGTGTAAATGTTAGGTATTCCCCGGAAATCTGTTTGAGTAACGGAAGCCGGCGCCCGGTCCCGCAAACCCTCCGTCAGATCAGGTCACAGGAGTTCCAGTCGTTATCCTGTCGTCTTTCGCTCCTCAGCTGTCCTCCCCTGAGCCCCCCGAACGCCTCGTCGTTTCCATTTAGCCCACATAGCGTTCCCGGTCGTTCAATTACAGTCATTTTCATGCCGCGCGTGGCAGTGGGCAAGTCGCGTTGGGTGCTAATAGCAGGGTTGCGCGAGGGTGCGCCGGCGTCCCTGTCGCCGTAAAGTCGCAAAATGGCGAGAGGAGTCTTCGTTAGAGACCGGTTATATCCCTCTCCCCTACACATCTGTTGTCGTTCTTTCGTGAGCGAGTGTGGTATGTGTGTGGTTCCATATTCTCAAGGAATCGCGACTGTAATAACGTGTGGGCTAATTATTGGGATTCCGTCGACACGTTTGTCATCTCAATTTATTTGACGGAAAATACATCCTGCTTTACTAGCTGACCCGAGTGGGATGAGTGATTACGCATAATCATGACAGCCATATGGCCCGCCGCTTTTAGTGCACATACTTTATTAAAGATGCACTCGCTTGTGTCATTTACAGCATCGGTAGTCTTCAAAGGCCCGCGACAAGGTTCAGACAGAGAATCCAGTCTGTTGGGTCAGGTGAATCTATACCAATCTATTTCAGTTCACACTATTGTTTTCCAAATGACGGTTCACTCTAGAGAGTTGAATAGGAAAACACAAAACAGTCTCACTGGTCAATTATCTCCCTCTCTCTGTGCCCCTCTTCTTCGCTACCTCTGTCCCTGCCTCCCTCTCTCTTTTTGGTTCTCCACCCCCCCCCCCCTCCATGTCCTCCCCTGGGAATCTGCCAAAACACACAGCGTAGCCGTGCCAGAATGGCCTCTCTCTGTCTGTTCCCATCGTGTTCATGTTTTGCAGCCATTTCAATTAGCTTCACATTTAAATGATCCTCCCACGGATGTGTATTATCTGACCTGTAGTGTGCGCTGATCCTCGGAGGAAGCTGGGTGACAGTGCCTTGTGTCCTTTCTGTGCTAGACCTGTGAGGACAACATAATAAAGGATAGTAAAACAACAATAGGGACATTTTGCCTGTCCCTGTTACGAGCATGGCCATTTTCTGGCTAGTTTTAAGGGTTGTCATTGAATGTTTGGGCAAAACCTGAAATGTGTGTGTTTAAACGGACACACTTTAACAGTCTCATTAAAACAGAACACACATTTTTTCCTTTTTAATTTAAATGAAATACAAGTGCAGTTCTTAGTTTTGGGTGTATTTAGTGTGTTTATAAGTGTGTATGTATGTAGATGTGTGTACACAGAGACCTCCTTTTTTGAAGAAAAACAAGAGGTTCATTCATTTATTTGAATTCCCAAAGCATACAAATGTGACAAGAAAACATCTCATCATCTCCAATAAAAGGGAAGAGTCTGTGTATTTGGAGATGTTCCTTGTTGTAAGCAAATGGTAAGACTATGGAGTCCTGTGGAGTGGTACAGGAAGAAGACTTAGAGCGCTGAAGGGGTTGCAGATGATAGGTGTGTGTGCGTGGGTTTGCGTGTGTGTCTGATGATGGGGGAAGTTCTCGCCAGCTGGGCTTCATGTTAATGTTCAGTGGAGTTCTGTGGAATCAGCCAGACGTACTGTTTACCCCCCAGCCCATATGGGACACTGCACGAGTACGCACACACACACACACACACCGTTAAGCTCGGGTGCACCCTTCATAGTCATCGCCACGATTCATGTTGCAACGATGTTCCGTTCTTCCCATTTAAAAAATAAATAAATAAATACAAATGTTTGCGGAAGGGAATACTGTAATTGCGACTGTTTGTGCGTTTCAGGATGAACGAGGAGCAGATAGCCACAGTGTGTGTGTCGGTGCTGAGGTCTCTGTCATACCTTCACACACAGGGTGTAATCCACAGAGACATTAAGAGCGATTCAATCCTCCTCACCAGCGACGGACGGGTACGACTATGCCATTCCTTCCTGGTTCCTGTAACACTTTAGGACTGTGCTTTCCAGCATCAGTTCCTCGACAACAGCGCTAGTTAATCATGCTTTAATGTCCAATTTAGCAACTTGCTTCATCCAGAGTGAAGTAGCCCTAACAGGATGTAAGAGGACATAACGCTAGAGATGACTAAACACTTTCCGGCGATACCTTACACTGACCTTTGGGTTCCATTCCTGCCCAGAACCCACGACCACTACCCACATCCCCAGCGTCTCTCAAAGCAGAGAGCGAGGGAAGAGTAGAGAAACGCATCATAATCAATTAGCAGCCCATCCCTATTTATTGCCAAGCCTAATGCCTCTTAATGAGCTGCCGAGACGTGATGGATGGATGGCAAATTAAGCGGTAATACGAGCAGGATTAGAGTGTCTTATATGAAACATCTTCATCTCAAGAGGTCAGCATTTCTTACAGTGGTGAAACCATGGAAGGTTTCGATGGACGGTGTAATGGGGCAGGGTCTTATTCACGAATTGGGCAGCCATAAATTGGGATTGAGCATCCCCATATTGTTATTACTATATAGAATTTGTATTATAATTGGTCTTATTTATATATATTTTGTGTCTCCAAGTACAAATGTACTCAGAAATTAATAGGGATGACATTAGAGATAATTAACCAAATGTTCTTATTTTCTGCAGATTAAATTGTCAGATTTTGGCTTCTGCGCCCAAGTGTCCAAAGAAGTGCCAAAAAGGAAGTCTCTGGTGGGCACGCCCTACTGGATGGCACCGGAGGTCATCTCCCGGTTACCTTATGGCACGGAGGTAAGGTGACACGGGTCAAAGTAGCACATTCAAATATCTCAACAAGAGAGTGACATTTATATAAGGCAACAAGGCACATCTTTGCGATTGGTGTCTGCCCAATATACCGCAGCTATGGGCTGTTTTTTAAGCACGTCACAACACAGTGCCTTGATACAGCTGGCCATATACCACGAATCTCTACCATACCACTATTATAAACTTGTTCCCAACATAGTAAAACCTTGTGGTATGGCCTGATATACCACATCTACGCACCATACAGCATTTAGGGGTTGAAAAGAGACTGAAACACCATTTACTCTGCCCTCTAGGTGGATATCTGGTCACTGGGCATCATGGTCATTGAGATGGTGGACGGGGAACCCCCCTACTTCAATGAACCACCTCTACAAGCCATGAGGAGGATACGAGACAATCTACCCCCACGTTTAAAGGAGTCCCACAAGGTTAGCGAGGGCCATTATTTCCCTGCACAATTTAAATTGGCACATTTACAAAAATTTGTATTTGTGCTCGTTATCCCTCAAGTCAAGTATCTCAGAATATGTTCCTTTTATTTTTCGTCAGGTCTCGTCGGTTCTGAGGGCCTTCCTCGACCTGATGTTGGTTAGAGAACCATCTCAGCGAGCCACAGCCCAGGAGTTGCTCCAGCATCCCTTTCTCAAACTCTCGGGCCCCCCCTCTTGCATTGTCCCCCTTATGAGGCATTACCGCCACCGCTGACCTGACCTCCCACCACCAGGGTGGCGCCACACCCTGCCAAATAATCAAACACCCACCTGTCCTGAGAGACTGCGCCACTAAAACACTCACACCTGTAACCGTGAAGTAGTATAGCTAAAGGAATTATTTACAAAGAAAAGATTAAAGTAAAATGTGATATCTTCTATTTTGAAAAATACTATATAATGTTTTAACACTGGAACAGGAGCCTGTCTTTGGAGACAAGCAAGCTCCTTGTCCAGGCCAAAAGCTAACAACATTAGCTTCTTGGTTCATACTCTTGGCATCACTAGGCTGTTAGACCAGTAGAGATCTATAGGGTGGGTCTTCCCGTTGCAGTTTCCTCACTTTCTAGGCTGTCCGTGAGTCCTGACTCCCAGTAGAGTTAGAAAGTAGTAGCCATCGACTAGAGCGCAGATGGTGTGCAGGTATCGACTGAGCCTGGCTGGCAGCCGTGTTGAGGGACCGATGACACGCTCACCATCCCCAGACACAAGCAGTAGATCACAGAGCGATCAAGATGCAGCGTTTGGTGTTGACGAATGTTTGGTGAGGTCTGATTGGGAGCAATGTAGGCAGGTCTTAGTCTGGCAGGAAGACAGACTGTCCTCCTATTGGTGGAATAAAACATCGCTCTTTTCACTTCTCTTCTTACACTAACAGTGAAAATGTATTTTAGAGAAATATGTACGTTTTTCTGTACAGTTTTGATAATTTGCAGTATTTTATTGTGTCGTAACCATTGTGATATGGGCAGTATTACATAGAAATCAGAGTTTCTGCAAAGATCTTTCCTACTGTTTATAATAATAATCCATTTTTTCATTAAGAATTTAAGAGGTACCCTAAATAAACCAATCCCTTACTGTTACAAAAATAAACCTGAATATATTTATTATCTTACATTTGTAAACAAAAGCGCCATTGTGTATGGGGGAAAAAGGGTAATTCTGGAATTTTGTATGCTATTGTAAAGTATTTATTTATTTTTTGGAATTGAAGGATTATTTTTTGGTAGTGTGGCCTTTCTTTTGTATTTTGCATTTCATAATATCAACAGCCAGACAGCGATATTGGTTATATCATACAAGCAATACCCCAAATGTATTTATCAACACCTATGTATTAATTTCACACAAATCACGCAGCACTTTCTCAGTGGATTCCATGTAAGGACAAAAAAAATGCTTATTTCAAACAGAGACATGATTTTTTCGCCCATCATCACACCTTTAAATTTAATGGGCACTCATACAAGACTCAAATAGCAATATCTGAGCTGCTCAGTCTAACATGCATAAGTTTGGGTTTTTCCACTCTCACACAATCTGTTCCTTACTAACACACACCAACTGGGACTGTGCCACCGCCTGATTCTCAGTTCTGATTGGACGGGAGAACAATGTAACCCCATATCATTTTTTACCCATAATTCACTGTGATATGTAAATATGAACAAGTGTGCGTGTATAAGAACATGTGTGTGTGTGTGTGCGCGAGCTATCTTTTACGAATGTCTGGGGAATACTACTACTGTGGTGTTTGCTTGTACAGTGATATTGCATGTTTGTTATCAGTGAAGCTGGTTTCAATTAAAAAGCCCATCAAAATTTTGACAAGTGTAGCATGTGTTTTTCCAAAATCTTGACCCGCAGGCCACGCCCTTATCTATCACAGAGGTCATGTCCTATGTGGGGTTTTTTTCGATAAGAAAAATACACATTGAATAAGTGCTGAACTGATGAAAAATATATTTTTAAAAGCAAATATTTTGTAGAATGTAAGATCACCACCTGTTTTCAAGATTTCCGTTGAGATGCCTTGTGTGTTATGGGAAGTCAGGCAGAGATCTACTTGTTGCTTCTGGTGATTATTCAACCGTGTTTATGGTTTGGGGGTGAACAGTCGTAGGTAGCTGGAGAGTGAGAGTAGTTGAATAAAGACTGCTGATAAAGAACACATGCATTATAAGTATATGTTATAGAAATCGCTGTTATTTTTTGTTATTTGTTTGTTGTGTAACCAGCTCAATGCAATCCATCTCTAAATATCATCTAAACTGGCAATGTTTCACTATTTTCCAACTCACTCGATTAACGTTAGCTAATGATTTGAACCCAATTGGCTTAACTGAGCACTATTGTATTGTAGTTTCATGTCCTAATATCAAAATGAATAGGACCATTGCTGATAGGCAAGCTACTGAGACAGGTCCCATTCAGACTCGAACCGGGGTCCTCAGGATGGGAGTCAGGCACTCTAGCAAGGAGGCTGAAACCAACGGGTTGTAGCATCTGTTGCAAGAGCCCCTCTGAAGGTATCCGGGAGTGAGGATTTCACTCATTGCACAGCACTGTATTCACTGGCCTCCTTTACTCTACTTTAATTACCATCCATTTTATTCTCACCATTAAGTTGTTTAACAGTTTTTTCCCCAGGTAATGACACCCGGAAAACATCTTGGGGAGGAAAAACAGTTGTCTATCTTGGAGGAAAAATATCTTTTAACAGCTTTGTTGATAGCAAGGAACTAAAATTAACCCTAGGATGGTTAGTAGAGTCCATGGATACACAAATCTGAAATAGATAGTGATAATAAACCAGCTACATGTTCATATAGCTAAATTTAAATTGAACATACCTAGATCAGTTGAAACTGAAGCAATCACTTTTAACCAATATTACAATTTAATTTGATACCCTGCTGTTATGTACCAGGATGAAATCCTCAGACCTATCGTCAGACCTTACGCTGGTGCAGTGGGCCCTGGGTTTCTCCTGGTGCAGGACAATACACAGCTGAACAGCGCAATGCTTCAAAGTGGATGGAGAGTCAGAGTCTGGCCCAGCTGCTTAAACAGTCTAGTAGCTTGTGTCCTTTCCGGGCCTAAACGCATATCTGGGAAACTCCATAGGTATATTATGTTATGGTTAGACCAGCCACCGTGCTGTGCGCATTGAGGAGTTGAATAGTGGCCTTATGGTATGGCGGGTCTTTTTGGCGTAATAGGAAGGGTGGAAACTCAACCCATCCCAAATTTTGCAGTTTCAAATTCAAACAAAGAGGGGTCGTTTTTATTTCTGTATTGTTATTGTAATTCATACCATATTACATGTTGTGTAAAGAGCAGACAGTCACTGTCCTTACTTATTGATTTTTTGTCGTTGGTATTTATTGATAGTTACTGGAAGACAGGTGGAGGCAGGAGATAGTGGTGATGGTTATTGAACCCTGATATCCTCAGGGAGCTGCATATGGGCATGGACCCATGAGTGTTCGCATTAGACCATGGCTGCGTTTCAAATAATGGATTTGAATTGAATATATAATGGATCCTATAATGGATCCAGCCAACTCTGGTGTATCATCACAACCTTGCGTTGGTAGCCGATAAACGGCAGAAGTGTGAAGTTACTAGACAATGTACAAGTCCATAGGTTTTTATTCTTCTCCTAGATCTGTTTCTGTTTGGGACAATAATAGGTTATTGATTTGATCTGAACCAGGATAATAAAACACATATTTTAAGGGAAGACACCTTAATCACTGGTAGTAAACAAAAAACACAGACTTTGGGCTTGATCTGTGAATGACTACACCAAACAACCAATCACAGCAAGCTAATTTAACCTTCAACTCTCCTGCATAACACTGCAGAAAGACAATGGATACTTGACGGGCATTCTGGGTTTCCTGTTTCTAAATGGAGTTGTAGAGCTACATGCTGCTGTAGCTGTGTACGTACTTTCAATAGTATGGGGATGGTGCCAAAGTAAGGATAGATGTATGGGACTTCAGAGCGAAATGGACACCAGGTATTGGCTGTGATTTTGATTAACTGTATCAGTGCTCAGTGGTGACATGATTCATGAAGTCAGTAGTGTTCAAACAGAGTGATGTGGATGGCACGGATGCACCATTTACTTTGATTTGACTTGCTCATATCTCGTTTCCGTTTCTGGCCTAGAGTCAAACTGCGAGATCAATACTCCATCTCCGCCTCAACGCCTCGACCGAGCCATGTCAGAGTGAAGCATCGATCACCCGTGATCAGTCATAGCTCCTAGACGGCACCCGCAGACAACACATTGTTTAGATCTGGAACCCTTTCAGTTTTTAAGTACAGTGCATCTGGAAAGTATTCACAGCGCTTCACTTTTTCTGCATTTTGTTATTTTACGGCCAATGTAAGTTATGTCATTATGGGGTACACAATACCCCATATTGACAAACTGAAAATAAATTACAGCCTCAGGTATTTTTTAATATGATGCTACAAGCTTGGCTCACCTGATTTTGGGCAGTTTCTCCCATTATTCTTTGCATGACCTCTCAAGCTCGATCAGGTTGAATGGGGAGCATTGGTGCACAGCCATTTTCCGATCTCTCCAGAGATGTTAAATCGGGTTCAAGCTCTGGCTGGGCCACTCCTTTGTTATCTTGGCTGTGTGCTTAGCGTATTTGTGCTATTGGAAGAGGAACCGTTGCCCCAGTCTGAGGTCCTTGATGGAGCAGGTTTCCATCAAGGATGTCTCTGTACATTGCTGCATTCATCTTTCCCTCAATCCTGACCATTCTTCCAGTTCCTGCTGCAGAAAAACATCCTCACAGCATGATGCCACCACCATACTTCACTGTAAGGATGGTTATACCCAGGTGATGAGCGGTGGCTGGTTTCCTCCCAAAATGATGCTTGGCATTTAGGCCAAAGCGTTTAATCTATGTTTCCAAAGAAAATATAATTTTGTTTCTTATTGGAGTCTTTCATGTGCCTTTGGCAAACTCCAGTCAGACTGTCATGTGCCTTTTGCCTGGCCACTCTACAATACAGGCCTGATTGGTGGAGTGCTGCAGAGATGGCTGTCCTTCCGGAAGGTTCTCATATCTTCACAGTGCAATGCTGGAGCTCTGTCAGATTGACCATTGGGTTTTTAATCACCACCCTGGGTTCTTAGTCACAACTTCCCCCTCAATCGCTCACTTTGGCTGGGAGACCAACTCTAGGAAGTCATTGTGGTTCCAAACTTATTCCATTTACGGATGGTAGAGGCCACTGTGCTCATTGGGACCTTCAATACTGCAGACATTTTTCTTTACCCCCAGATCTGTCCCTCAACACCTGTCTCAGAGGTCTACAGACAATTCCTTGGATTCATGGCTTGGTTTGTGCTCTGACATGCATTGTCAACTGTGGGACCTTATAGACAGATGTGTGCCTTTCCAAATTATGTCCAATCAACTGAATACCCGTAGTGTGTTACTGATGGTAGGCTTTGTTACTTTGGTCCCAGCTCTCTGCAGGTCATTCACTAGGTCCCCCCGTGTGGTTCTGGGATTTTTGCTCACCGTTCTTGTGATCATTTTGACCCCACGGGGTGAGATCTTGCATGGAGCCCCAGATCGAGGGAGATTATCAGTGGTCTTGTATGTCTTCCATTTCCTAATAATTGCTCCCACAGTTGCTCCCACTTGGTGTGAGTCTTCACACCAAGCGGCTTACCTATTATTCAGTCTTCCTAGCCTGGTGCAGGTCTACAATTTTGTTTCTGGTGCCCTTTAACAGCTCTTCGGTCTTGGCCATAGTGGAGTTTGGAGTGTGACTGTTTGAGGTTGTGGACAGGTGTCTTTTATACTGATAACAAGTTCAAACAGGTGCCATTAATACAGGTAATGAGTGGAGGATAGAGGAGCCTCTTAAAGGAGAAGTTACAGGTCTGTGAGAGCCAGAAATCTTGCATGTTTGTAGGTGACCAAATACTTATTTTTCACCATGATTTGCAAATAAATTCATAAAAAATCCTACAATGTGATCTTCTGAATTTCATTTCCTCATTTTGTCTGTCATAGTTGAAGTGTACCTGTGATGACAATTACAGGCCTCTCTCATCTTTTTCAGTGGGAGAACTTTGGTGGCACAATTGGTGGCTGACTAAATACTTTTTTGCCCCACTGTAATACAGGTAATGAGTGGAGAACAGGAGGGCTTCTTAAAGAAAACCTAACTGGTCTGTGAGAGCCGGAATTCTTACTGGTTGGTAGGTGATCAAATACTTATGTCATGCAATAAAATTCAAATTAAGTACTCAAAAATCCTACAATGTGATTTTCTGGATTTATTTTTTAGATTCCGTCTCTCACAGTTGAAGTGTTCCTGTGATAAAAAAATACAGACCTCTACATGCTTTGTAAGTAGGAAAACCTGCAAAATCGGCAGAGTATCAAATACCTGATCTCCCCACTGTATGTACATGTGATTTTGTATTTTTTTTATTTTTAATCGATTCTTTTTGTATTGTGGGTAGACTTTTTTGGGGCAAATATGTATTAAATCAATTTTGGAATAAGACTGTAACATAACAAAATGTGGAAAAAGTTAAGTGCTGTGAATACTTTCCGGATGCACTGTAAATTACAAACACGAAAATTGCAACATTATTGAAACTTTCTTTTTTGTTCTGGAATATTGTCAACTTAAGTCTTAAAATGAAAAAAAACATGGTTATTTCACAATAAATTACTTCTATCGGAGTGTGTTAATGTGGTTCCAAAGTAATATGCAGTATTAGAAGTTTGTTCATAAAATATTGAAGTTTACCTAAGTCACTTGGAAAAAAGACAGAAGCAGAGTTAGGATATATCCTGTGAAATTTATTCATGTGACATTAAAGTTGGCATCAGCATAGTTTTTATGCATAGAGTTTCAGAAAATATTTGACATGTATTCTTTTTCATTTTAAATATCTTTTCACATTTTCTTCCTTCTGACCTGTTTTGTTTTAACAGAACATTTTTTCTTTGTTTTATTTACATAACTCATATTATTTCTTGGTATAATTCCATAAGGTGGGATCTTGAAAATGATCAGAAAAACAAAAGAAAAATAAACTGCCTGCAATTCATAATATCTGAATAAATTCTGAAGGTCATTGAAACACCTGCACACCACAACACTGTCCACTTTTACCACTATGACTGCATTCCAAAAATAAAAGTAAAAACAATATTTGGGAAAGGAATTACTTCAGATGAACATCAACTTTGGACCTGCCACCTGCAAGGTATCTTTTGCAGCATCATGATGTAGACAACGTGATAGATGATTATAAAGCGCAGGCTGGTTGACAAGAGTGGGATTTCTGGATACATATAAAGGGCAGAACACACAGCGGTGGAATGTTAACAGCAACATCTGTGTGCTTAAGTTGAATGTTTGTGCACGTCTCCAATTCACTTTAATCAGTGCAAAAAAACAAAAATGACTCAAACTTATTTTAAAGTTGATTATGTCATAATACAGGCTCCTGTGAAGTTCCCGGCCTACTTTACAGTGTTTGGTGACGTTTAAAACCGGGGAATTTACAATGATTTGTATTTGAAGAGGCATGGAGTAGTTCTTGTAATAATCATTTTTAGTAGAAGTCAATTAGTTGATAAAATCCTTTAGGTTCCAGTTAGAACCTCTCTAGTGCCAGGTTTTGTTGAATAACAAAGTTGGGTTTTTTAATAAGGAAAACCAAAGAACTGTTACAGGGGGTAACAAATTCAGAGGGTGTGTGCACTTGAACAAAGAGTTGTGCTGTTGTGGTATAATAATGTCTAATTCCGTACATAGTCCTCTGGTCTTGAGCATGGATTCATAGAATGTTGTTCTGTCCTGTCCTTGGTCATTTGAAGTTGTTCTAGAGTAGTGATTTCAAAGAGCCGTTCCTTACATGTTCTTGTACATTGACCGGTCACGTGGCATCTGCGGTTGGGGCACAACAGTCAGTTTGAGGTGGAAGTGGTAGACGGCCAGTGTGATAACGATGATGAGGCCCAGGATGAAGCCAAGGATCAGAGGAAGAGTCTCCTCCAGCTGTTCCCGCTGGTCCGTGATGCATTTATAGGCTGCAGGGACAAACACACGCCACATTGATGTGTGTCTAGAATTGTGTGTGTGTGCGTCTGCTCATCTGCAGATTTATTTCGTTTGATTGTCCTCACACGCTCCTTTCACTTCTGTTGATTTTATTTATATTTAACTAGCAGTAGCTGAAGTAAAATAATTTGTATTCAACACATTTTCAGCATTTTGTGCTAGTAGGGTAAAGTTAGCAGTTCAATAAAATCATGGATTACAATTTCTCTTGGCTCATTCAATACCCTCGGAAATTAGTGACACACCTGCCAAATTCAAACACTTGTAGATGCTATTTAAAAATCAACCTATAATAAAATGAGAAAATGTCTCATAAACAGTGTCTGACTGATCTCTAAATTAGAAACTATCATATGTGAGGGTAACCTTAACTATTAAGTATGTTTACATTACTTACACAAACCCAATTGGCCAAAAACGTTGCACCATCCGAACATTCCGGGCAATCGAATTTGCAGGGGATTTCCAGAAATTACAGAACTGAGGTTTAGAGGTTAATATGCAAGATTAAAAGGCCCTGCCTACCACAAGTCAATAAACGGTATAGTTGAAGGGGAGTGTAGAAAAATAAAGTCCTCTGAGAGAGATGAGATGGCCTTTAGAGGACAATATTACTGCCAGTCATAAAGGCTGCACAGAGGACATGCATTTAACTACATCCATAAAGTCCTAATGACCTCTCTCTCTCACCCCCCCCCCCCCCCCCCCCCCCCCCCCCC
>JACXGK010002003.1:0-60159 GCA_016801125.1 Novumbra hubbsi | reverse complement strand
GGTAAAGACCCTTCTCTGGATACTTTAACAATACCTTGTGGGTTAGGGTTAGGGTAAAGACCCTTCTCTGGATACTTTAACAATACCTTGCGGGTTAGGGTTAGGGTAAAGACCCTTCTCTGGATACTTTAACAATACCTTGCGGGTTAGGGTTAGGGTTAGGGTAAACAGACGCCCATTGTTTGTTTTTAAACTGCAAAATAGTATGATTGTGCCTCCAAGTCAGCCTTTAAGATACCGTCCCGTTGGCCTCAGGAGGGAATTCAATTTCATTATCAGAATGAGATTAGCAGCAGTAGCCCAGTCTCCATGTGCCCTTTCTCTTTACTTTTATTTACTACGATGGGGTGGCGTGGATTAGACGGCCCAAGAAGGCATTAGGTACAAACAGGATACTTGCTCTTCTTACGCTCGGTTGGGTAATGGACCACTTTTGTCACCTTGTATCAATGAGCTAAGTGACTAAAGTAAACATTTAATGACATAGTCAGGTCACCATCTACAGGCGACACATATACATAGTAGACTTGGAGTTAACATCTGTGTGCCATTATGTTGTCTGTGAGAGCAAGGGCAGCGCCATTAAGACCATGTTTATCCATCTCTTTGGAGCTACTGTATATCCAAAGCTTAGCACATTGAGATGCAGTATTGGACAGCTGACCAGCCATCAATCTCAACCGTACACCCCTTGTCTGAGAAATGGCACCATTTACCCGCAGGCTTATGCTGAATTTCTGTTTAAAAACTGAAGGCTTTAGATCTCCCTGAAGATTTCTGGTTTGTGTGTTTTGTTTCCAGGGAGCTGGGGTCATACCCAGCAGTGACCTGCTTCGTGAGGCTGCATGTGTCTCGTGCTCTGGGTATCTGTCTAACCATTACGGAGGAAATGTTTCTAGTGGCAGCTATATAGAGCTAATGGGTGGGTTCATAGTGGGTTACCATTCACAAGTTTGGGGTCACTTAGAAATGTCCTTGTTTTCCATTAAATTACATACATAAAATTAGTTTGAATAGGAAATCTAGCAAAATGAATAGGAAATGTTGTCATTGATGAGGTTAGAAATAATGATTTTTATTGAAACAATAATTGTGTCCTTCAAACTTTGCTTTCGTAGCAATTACAGCCTTGCAGACCTCTGGCATTCTAGTTGTCAGTTTGTTGAGGTAATCTGAAGTGTTTTCAACCCATGCTTCCTGAAACACCTCCCACAAGTTGGATTGGCTTGATGGGCACTTTGTACTTACCATACGGACAAGCTGCTCCCACGACAGCTCAATGGGGTTGAGATCCGGTGACTATGCTGGTCACCCCATTACAGACAGGATACCAGCTGACTGCTTCTTTCCAAAATAGTTCTTGCATAGTGTGGAGCTGCTTTGTGTCATTGTCCAGTTGTAAGAGGAAATTGTTTCTAATCAAGCACCATCCACAGGGTATGGCATGGCATTGCAAAATGGAGTAAGAGCCTTCCTTCTTCAAGTTACATTTTACACTGTACAAATCTCCCATTTCACTGCCAACAAAGCACGCCCAGACCATCACATTACCTCCACTTGACAAATGCGTCAAACTCTCCTCCAGCATCTTTTCATTTGGTCTGTTTTACCACGAATGTTGTGACACATCAAACATAGTTTTGTTTGTTCATAACACTGTTCCCAAACTGTCCAGAATCTGTCTTCTTTAACTGATCATAAAATTTTATTTTTATTGGCCAATTTGAGAAATGGCTTTTTCTTTGCAACTCTTCCTAGAAGATCAGCATCCTGGAGTTTCTGGCTGTTTTGAGCCTGTGATTTATTTCACAAATGCTGACGCTCCAGATATTCACCTAGTCTCAAAAAGACACAATAGTTTTCAGCTCTTAATCAACACAACCGTTTTTAGCTGATACATTGTTTTGTTATTGTTTTGGCAATATTGCAATAGAATCCTTCATAGCATGTCTACCTTCTTTTTAAATAGGGTGCTAATTTGTTTTTGTCTTTTTTGTTTCATGGTTGGCCTTCTTATAAACATTTATGCCACTAACATGATGAGCAATATGTTTGGAACATCTAACCGCAATGACATTCTGATACAAATCGTAATACAAAACAAATGATAACTGCACCTTTATATTGTGAGGTTACTGGCAATTCCCAGCCTAAGGTACAGTTAAACAGAGTGCCTCTGAAGCCCCAAAGCTGGACAATTTTAGATGTTATATTTTATAATTCCTTTAAGCTCCTCATGGTCCCTGCCTGTGCTAAATGTGGAGCAGGCTATATGGAGCAGTGCAGTGGTTGTGTCATGGTCGATCATCAGATCAGTGCTCTGTTTTAGTTCCTTTTAAACAGAGCGCTCTCATTTCCAGAGTTCAGATGGGTATTTATATCAAGCAGGTCAGCTGAGGGATATCAGGACTGGGGAGAGTAACAGTGAGTTTTGTCTGAAAAACAACCTTGTGTCCTCTAGGCCTCGGAGTGCTGTATGGAGAGCCAAGTCAAGTGAATTTGGAGCTAAGAGTTTAATATCCCAGTGGTTATCTCAACCACTGGAACAGTATCACTTTAGTTGTTATTGGTGAATGATACAGATGTTTGTGATAATAGTTAGGTAAGTTCAAGTGGGATTTTATCTAATGTAGACTACTAGATGTTTGAACAACTCTTTTACGGAGATGTATGGACACAAGCTAATGATATGTAAATTCATTCCTCGATGAGGCTCTTTGATATTGCGAAAACAGGCCTATTGCTGAATGTGTGAAGGAGGCTGCTTCCGAAGTTCAGAGCAATTAACAACTTTTTAGGTAGCAGGAAATGTGCAAAACGGGAATTGGAAAGGTTGGAGGATATTGAAAGGGAAACTCGACCACCAAATAAATGTGCTTGGACTTTTTCGGCACATTTGTAAGACTGTATTTTTGACATGCCTATGGTGAGACGTCATTTTCCATGAAGTTGGATGCTTTCTCTATTTTTGGGATGTTAGAGGGATGAATAGAGGAGGGGAAACTGGCTGAACATTCTGCTCTTAAAAATGGTCTGTTTAAAAAATAGCAAAGCTGAGAAACAAAGCAGTTTGTAGCATACTACAGATGCATGTTTGAACATTGAGGCTTTAGTTTTTTAATTATTAATCATTTTTATATTATGAACTGACTGTACTCAGACTGTAGACTCTTGATTACTTTGATTGTTATACTGTATTATATTAATATTATGTGTAATATGTAATGTCTGTACATGACACTGATTATTCTGTTATCAGACTATATTGACTTAGCTGCACCAATGTCATAGGCCTGCTTACTGTAAATTTGACTGAGCATCATTCAATAGCAATAACTGTGCTTATTCAGGGATCTGTCTCAAATATAATACTTTTCACATTTGCATATTAGAAATTTGCTGCAAACTAATTTCAGTGAAAATAGGATTACTGGATTTTTCTATTATAAGTCTGAGTATGGATTTTGGGGAATGTATGTGGACAATTGTCTTCAGAGAATGTGGGGGTTGAATCGAGCAATCCCTGGTCATTAGTTGGAGCTGGAGCAGGGATCCCAGTCATTGTAACAGATTCAAGTTCTACTTGGCAGAAACCTGTGAAAACCACACTTTCAGCAGTAAGTGTTTCTGGAATAAACGTAAAAACATTCATCATATCTAATTTTGTCACATTATGTTCTTCTGCACAAATGATAACATTCATCTTCATAAAGACTTACTCATTACTTTTGAATCACAAGATTTAAAGGCAGCATTATAAGATAAACTGTAGAAAATTGCCACTTGGATATTGACACCCATTTGCCTCTTGACTCTAAATGTATATTTTATATATTTTTGTTGTTGGTGCCCAATGTTACAACCATTTAACATTACATTTTAAAATTACTGTACTTAATACAAAAATAATATCTGTATTTAAGAATTCTGGAATTTACGTTTCTTTGGACTTGTACCTCCAAAACTCAACATGCAATAATGTTTTAAAGAGCTATGCATTTGTGTAGATCAGCAATCAATTTGCAGCCAATCACCAGCAATTTTGTGTTTGGTAAATACAGAAATCGGCCACCAGATGGTGCCAAAAGTTTTATGATCTTATCTTGAACACAATGTTTTTAAAACAGTTTTTATCACTTATAGACTCATCACCAGTTGTCTTTAGCCTTTACCAGACATCCTGCTAAAGAGGGTTAACTATTTAAATATACTGACCCTTAGATCAGCTTCAATACTGAAGATATGCTTTAAATGTGGGCAGATTTATGGCCAGAGTATTAAGAAGCAATGCTTGTTGTCATAAAATGAATCTTAACAACATCACTGAGTTATTTTCCTGGTCCCTAAACTGTTCGTGCTTTTTAGCCAACCAATGTTGTCTTTATGAGGCAGTACAGCACAAACTGTTCTAGGTACTGCCCCCTTGTTGGTTCTCTCACCCTGGCAGACTAACAAGCCCCCTTGTTGGTTCTCTCATCCTGACAGACTAACAAGCCCCCTTGTTGGTTCTCTCACCCTGGCAGACTAACAAGCCCCCTCGTTGGTTCTCTCACCCTGGCAGACTAACAAGCCCCCTCGTTGGTTCTCTCACCCTGGCAGACTAACAAGCCCCCTCGTTGGTTCTCTCACCCTGGCAGACTAACAAGCCACCAACCGAAATCACAGTGTTCCAGTCTGCAGTATCAGAGAAAGGTCATTCTGCTTTGACAAGCAGCTGATGAAGTCTCCCCTTGCGTTTCACCTGAGGAAGCACATTCGCAGGGCAAAGGGATCTGTCTTATTATTAAGTGTCCTGGGTCTGATACATGCCTTTGTTCTTATTCATTCATTAAAAAAAAAAAAGAATATTCCCCAACAAGCCCCATTGCATCAATATGTTGTATTCTTCTTGTATTCTTGTTGTATTGTTGTCTGCTTTTAGGAGAAATCCAAAAAGCGCTGTGGCAACATGCAGAAATCCAGTCCCCACAGCATGCGGACGGCCAGGCACAACCAACGTGCCCTGGAAATGACCGCTTTTTATTAGTGACCATTTGCTCTCTGGTAGGCCTCTGCAGTAAAACGTATCTGTCCATCTAACACATCACTTAGCCTTTTCCTAGCTCTGGTCTAAGCAGCTTCTGAGGCAATCAGCAAAACAGGACATTTTGTTGTTTCATTCAGTTAGCAGTGGTCAGTCCCCCCGAAGCCAGGCCCAATCTCCTTTCCACACACTAATGCTGCATTGCGTCTCGTTGTAAAACACGTATGTTTGTTCTGAGTAATGATGAGAGATTCGTCCATTTCCATGGCAATGGCCACAGAGTGAGCTATATCTTCTGCCTGGAGTGCTTTTCTCCTGAAATGTTTCTAAAATATTCCAAAAAGATGAATATCCTTTTTTACTTTTTGCCCCTTTTGGTCTTATGGGTGGTGGGTGGTTGAATTTTGAGTGCTGATTGGCTGATAGCCGGTATAGCGCAGTATATAACAAATATAACATAAGTTGTGGGGTTTATGGCCAATAAATACCACCGGTCAGAGCTAATTTTATGCACAACACATTGCGTAGTGCCTGGACACAGCGCTTAGCTGTGGTATATTGTTGCAAATGTGATGTATTGCTCTTATTCCATAACATTATTTCATGCTTTATTTGACCGGAAATGTGTGAAGATAGATAGGGGTTTTCGTGCTGGTTTCGAACACATGATGCAGCAGTAGATGTCCATGGATGGCAGC
The DNA here is from genome assembly GCA_016801125.1 of Novumbra hubbsi. Classification (NCBI taxonomy): domain Eukaryota; kingdom Metazoa; phylum Chordata; class Actinopteri; order Esociformes; family Umbridae; genus Novumbra; species Novumbra hubbsi. Next base: position 54,438 of record JACXGK010002003.1, on the reverse strand, counting down.
GTCTTACACCACTGGAGTCCTCAAGGCTCTGTGTTGGTTATTTAAGTTCTATTAGAATAATTCCAGAAGGACACCTCTAAGCTCTTGATGGTTTCTCTGTGGGGTTGGAATGATATAACCATTTAAAAAACATATATTCCTTCTATCCTAGGATTTCCTCTTTTACCAAGACTTTGCCTCTCAGTCCCATAATCCAATAATCTCTAGTTTGCAGGTAGCAGGCAATATGAAGCTGGCACTGTAGAGCTCTTCAACAGCAAACACATGTTGACACTGCAGATATCAAAGGAATGCAGAGGGGATGCTTTGGAAATTCAAAGTGGATTGCAGACTCACCAAGTTCCCTTGGTTATTGGCTGTCTTTATTAGTATAGTCTGCATTGGTACAAATGGGAATTAAAAGGTTAATGTCACACATTCGAACTTAGTCTGTGAAAGTTCTGATAGAATCAGCGCTGGGAGAGCATTCACCGTGTAGTGTAATAAGATGTATTATGTTGTGATTATTAGGACATCATCAGTGATTTTGTTCTGAATTCTGTCCGTTTATTTCATTGTACTCAGTAATTTTATATGCATTGACATAATATTTACTAATAACAAGAAAAGCATATGTTTTTCACTTGTGATAATATTTGCCAAACATTCTGAAATATTGGTCCAGCATTGAAGCTTTGCCATGTCATTCCAAGTTAGGTATTATCCCATTTTTTTTATTCCAAGCATGATAACACCAATTGCTGTACCTAATGCTATTCTGAAGTCAGACCTCAGCCAGTAGACATTGGTGACCTATTTCCTGTTCCAACTTTTGTTCTTGCCTTGATGCAGTTTAGTGTGGGCTGTCTATTAGTGTCTGCCCCACATACAGACACCATGCAGAACACAGTACTAAATCTCCCTGACTCAAAGAGGTTTTCACAGATAAACTCTGGATGGTCTCCAGCAGGAGGTATTTGGGACAGTACTGCTCAGACTACTGGCAGGATTCTCAGTAGCCTCTTAAGTTGTTGACCTGTGCCAATGTTGGTTAAGCCTAGAAGGATCTGAAAGGAACACTTCAAAGCAAGCACATGAAAGATGTTGACAAAACACGTCTGGCCTCTCTCATCATAGTTGGTTTTCTTGACCCTGTAGGACAAAGGACTCTTCACCACAAAAGTGATGTCCTAGAGACTGTTGTGTTAGTCAACCCATCAGAGCATTGTGTTGCTTCAGAGGTACGTTCCTAAACAATCTCACCATGTTTTATGGAATAGCACAGTATATTTATTTTAGTAATTTGGTTGCTAAGTGATAGAAATAATAATATGTGTATCTTGTGACTGTATCTAATAATTATTGACTCTAGTGTTCTCTGCCCCAGATCGAGTCTTTAGTCACAGACTCAGCAGGACACAAGCTCCTGGTCCTGAGTGGGCAGAACTCAGACCACGGTGACCTGATTCTCCAAACTGGGGTTTTCACATATCAGAGCTTCTTACAGATCTTTGCTGATCCTGGGGTGAGTTGTTTTTCCGTTGTTGACTAGTCTGTAGCACAAAAAGTAATCATTCCGAGTAATCATTACTGAACAACCAATATGATATGTTCTTCCTAACAACCTTCTGGGCAAGTCACTTAGTTTTCTTTATACATCAGCACTGACCTTGGGCGTGTTTCTATCACATGTATTTCTGTAGGTCAGCGATTCACTGGGCGAAGCAGCCCCCAAGCAGCCGGCCACACTCACTGTCTCCTGCCAAGCAGAGGTGGGCTGGAGCTCCTTGGGGCCGCTGCAACACTTCCGGGAGGTCCTGGAGTACAAACTGAACCCTGAGCCTGTACTGCCCAAGATGGAGGGAGTCACAGAGTTCACAGAGTACATCTCTGAGACGGTGGATGTGCCTTCGCCCTTTGACCTCCTGGAGCCTCCCACATCGGGAGGCTTCCTGAAACTGTCCAGGCCCTGTTGCTACATCTTTCCTGGGGGGAGGGGCGATTCGGCCCTTTTTGCGGTCAACGGCTTTAACATTCTAGTGGATGGAGGTTCTGAGCGGAAATCATGCTTTTGGAAGTTGGTCCGGCACTTGGACCGCATTGACTCGATTCTACTCACTCACATCGGTGCAGACAATCTGCCAGGCATCAACGGGCTGCTGCAGAGGAAGATAGCAGAGCAGGAGGAGGAGCAGTCACAAGGCTCAACCACATATAGTGACTGGATGAAGAACCTGATCTCCCCAGAGCTGGGGGTAATCTTCTTTAATGTACCAGAGAAACTACGTATGCCAGAATCAAACCTAAAGGTCAAGCGCAGCATTGAGGAGGCCTCACTCACCCTACAGTACCTCAACAAACTGGGAATTAAGCCAGAGCCTCTCTGTAGACTGGTCAGTAACACTATTGAGCCCTTTACTCTTTTCCATAAGATGGGAGTAGGCAAGTTAGACATGTATGTTCTGAACCCTGTTAAGGACAGTAAGGAGATGCAGTTTCTAATGCAGAAGTGGGCGGGTAACAGCAAGGCCAAAACAGGCATTGTGCTGCCCAATGGAAAAGAGGGAGAAATATCTGTACCTTACCTGACATCAGTTACGGCATTAGTTGTGTGGCTTCCTGCCAATCCAGCAGAAAAGATTGTGAGAGTGCTGTTTCCTGGAAATGCACCTCAAAACAAAATCCTGGAGGGACTAGAGAAATTAAAGCACCTTGACTTTTTGCGATACCCAGTAGCAACACAAAAAGACATTGCCTCGGGGGCTCCGCCCTCTGTTATAAAACAAACAAAGTTGAAGCAAAGAACAGACAGCAGAGAAAGTCTGAAATCATCCCCCAAGATTACAAAAGTGCCTAAGAAGGAGGCAGACGAGGAGGTATCAGTTGCCACAGAGGCAAAGAGTGACTCTGTAAAGGAGAACATGATAGAGAAAAAGGAGGAGAAGAAACTTAAGGAGAATGAAAAACCCACAAAAATACTCAGATCTAAGACAGAGGCACCAGAAAAGAAAAAAATATTGAAGGAGAAATCCTTGAAAAAACACTCAAAGGAAAGGTCCACCAAGATGGATGAAAAAAAGGACAAGGAAAAAAGAGAGATCAAGAAAATCAAGAAAGAGGACCCAATCAAAAAAGATGAAAAAAAAGATCCTAAAATTGAAAAGAAAAAGGATACCTCTAAACCAGAGTTGAGAAAGATAATGAAACCTGACCTAAAACCCCTCACACCAGAGGTCAGAAAGACCCTACATAGGGCAAAAGTGGCAAGTAAGCCCAAAACGGACAAAAGCAAAGTAAAAGCGCCTAAGGCAGAGCCTGCTAAAACTAAAACAGAGGAACCTGCAGAGACCAATCAGAATGAGTCACTACAGAATGGAACTGTTGATGTCATGTCTGCTTCCTCCACTCCAGAGGATCTTACCAAAGATTTTGAGGGGTTAAAACAAGATGAGTTATTATCAGAGCCACCAGAGAGTGCAGTGGAGACACCAGCAGAGGAAAGCATGGTTGAATCCCCTAATCAGGAAGAGGAGAAAGAACAGGAATCTGTCTCTCAAACTCCACCAGGCACAACATCTCCAGAGAAAGGAGCAGACGTGGAGGTGGAAGATGAGATTGAATCAGAAAGCACCAATGGCAAATTGACTCAAAAGAATGAAGATGAATTGCAAGCAGAGTATGTGGAAATATATGAGGATGAGGGAGCTGCCATTGAGGATGAGGAGGAAGAGGAAGGCATGATTGCAGAGAGAAAAACTGTAGAAGAAGAGGAAGATATGGGGATTGGGGATGAGGAAGATGATTCAAAAGATGATGCAAAAGATGATGCAAAAGATAACGCGCTAGACAGGAAACATGAGGTGGAGGAAATGGAAAAAGCTGAAAAACACAAAGCTATTGAAGTAACTAAAGAGGAAAGCAGAAAGTCTCCATCACAGGAGAAAGAAGAGGTAAGGACTGAAGAAGGTGTTGAAAAGGCAGAGTTGGAAAGTATATACGTAATAGCAGAAGTAGTTAAACCTGACTTGGAAGGTAAAGAAACATTGTCCAAGGACTGGGAAAGCAAAGTCATTGAAAAGACTTCTGGAACCAAAGATGAGGAAGATGATGATGAAGAGGGCTACATCTCAAATGTAGGAGGAGCTACAGCTGACATAGCATCAACATTGCAAGGAGCTGCCACAGCCGAACCCATGTCTTTCATTCAAGATGAAACTATTCCTGCTTACTCCGAAACTGAACAGACCATCTCTGATGAAGAGATTCACGAGGAAGCTGAAGATAGGATACCGCATCTCCAATATGAAGTGAGTTCATATGACATCTCTGTCCCAGATCAGACAGGCTCATTTGACTCTATCCACGGGATGAAGGAGATGCAAGCAGCAGCTATGACTGATGTAACAGCCAAAGGTTTCATTTGCGGACATGAGCAAGTATCTATATTCACAAACATAGCCGCTCCATTGGCAGAGGAGGAACATGTTTCCTCAGCCACATCCATCACAGAGTATGACAAATTGTCCTCTTTCCCTACCTCTATTGCAGAGGACCAATCAGTGGCCTCTGTCACTACACCTCAGACTGAGGAAACAGGCAAAAGCTCACTTCTTCTTGACACTGTAAACAGTGTTCCCCTGACAACTCCAACCGAGGCCAGACATGCGAAAGAACACTTACACTCTGCTGGGACCATTTCACCAACATCCTCATTAGAAGATGACAAGTGTTCAAAGTCACCTCCTTCTGAGGAGTGCCTGCCGTTTCTATCTGATGTGCAGACAGAGGCTAAGGTCATTAAGTCTCAGAATGAGGACGAGGATGAGGACGAAGAAGACGAAGATCAAACTCCCAACATAGACATTTCACTTGGAAAACTCCAGGCAAGCTATTCCTCCTCACAAACGCTCCAGGATAGAGAAACAGATGTGGAAAAGTCCCTTGGATTTGAGTCTCCTTTCTCCAAACCTGTTACAGGTTTGAAGCAAGATCATTCACCAGTTGCATCCACAGAAGATATCACCTCAGTGACGCCTTCAAAACCAATTTCATCCCCACCTTCTTTTTCAAAGCCGCTAAGATCAGACTCTGTTACTTCAGAAGGTGAGGAGCGATGCTTCAGTCCAGATGATAGCACTGTAAAAATGGCTTCTCCCACACAATCTGGACCCCCTAGTGCAACCCACTCCCCAATCCAGTCTCCAACTCATTCTCCTCTTCGTCAGTTGCCTGTGGAGGAAAATATCAAGGCCTTCCCAGGACTGGAGCATCAAGCAAAGGAGTATGCTCATGATTTAGCCACCAAAACAGAAGATAAAAATGCAAAAAAAGATGAAGCGGAAAAGGAAGAGAAAGAAGATAAAAATAAAAAGAATTACACAGACTTCAAGATATCTGAGTCAGACACATTACCAACTATGAAGAATTCATTTGAAAAAGACTGGCCTGCAACAAAAGTGGAAGAAAAGTATGAGATCGAACAGAAACAAGTGACTCCTATCTCAGAGTCAGCCAAAGATGAATCTCCCATTTCACTAAACAAATGTCTGACTGAAGACATTTCTGGTGGTACGGCTACACTAAGACAACATGATGAGGAAGGTGATCATTACTATCAAGAGGAAGAATCCAAAGTGTGCAGTAAAGCTAAATTCCCAAAGGAGAAGGAAAGTAGCTTCTTAGATGATGATGACGGTAATGACAATGATAATGAGGATTCTTCTGATGTGAAACACAGAGAAAAATACAAAAATGAGGAAGACACAGAAGGAAATGATACATATGAGGCTAAAAAGACCAAGGAAGAAAATAAAGAGGATAAAGAAAAAGAAGACATGTTTGAGACCATAAAAGAAGAAAAAGAAGTTGAAAAAACTGAAGATCACATTCATGCAGCTGAACCTATCAAGGAAGAAAAGACAGAAACAGAAAATGTTGGCCTTACTGAAGTGGAACACTTAAAAGAATATAAGGATGAAAAAGTGAAGGAAAAAGATTACATTTATGTTGCTGAATCCATTAAAGAACAGAAGGAAAATACAGAAATGGTGGTGACTACTGAGGATGAACCTATCCAAGAAGATAACGTAGAGAAATTCAAAGAAACACATGATATTCATGAAGATCAGCCCATAAAGGACAAGAGAAAAGAAATCGAACAGGTTAAGGGAAAAGAAAAAGAAGACATGTTAGAGACCATGAAAGAAGAGAAGAAAGAAATGACTGCTAAATCTGAACCAATCGGGAAAGATGAAGTTGAGAAAGTGAAAGAAAAAGAAGACATTCATGAGGCTGAAGCATTCCAGGAACAGAAAGAAAAAGAAGACAAGTTGGAGACTGTCAAGGAAGAGACGAAAGAAACAGAAACGTATACTATTTTTCACACAGAACAAATGAAGGATGTTAAGAATGTACAAGAAAAAAGTGAAATGTTTGAAGCTGACTTAATCAAGGAAGAGAAAACAGTTACAGAACAAGTTGGGGCTGCTGAACCATTCAAGGAAAAGAAAAATGATAAAGAGAAAGAAAAACAAAACATGTTTGAGACAGTCAAGGAAGAGAAGAAAGAAACAGAAAACATTTTTTCTGACACTGAACCTATTAAGGTAGATAAAGAGGAGATGCAAAAATATGACATTAATAAAGCTGATGCCATGAAAGAACAGAAAAATGAAACAGAAAAACCTGACACTACTAAAGCTGAAACATTGAAAGAAGACATAGAGAAAGAAAATGGAAACATTTTGGAGACAGTAAAGGAGATAAAAGAAAAAGAAACATATTTTACTTCTGACACAGAACCCATCAAGCAAGATAAAGATGAGGAAGGAAAGGGAAAAGATAAAATTCATAGTGCTAAAGCCATTGATAAAGAGACAAAAGAAACAGAAAAATACAATATTTCTGGGGCTGAGCCCATAAAGGAAGAAAAAAAAGACAAGTGTGAAATTGATTACCCCATTGAGCCTGAAACTACAAAAGAGAAACAGAAAGAAATACAAGATACATATCCCTCTGAAGTGCAGACATACTTAGACTCCACAACTAAGGCACAAATAGAAACAGAAAAAGATACCTCTGTGGCTTATCTCATGAAGAATGAGTTGAAAGAGAAGGATGATGCTTGTAGAACTGATGCCACCAGAGAGGAACAGATGGAGAGTGAACATACTCTCAAGACAGAAGTAATTAAAGAGAAACATATGTTTCACACTGAACCGACAAAAGAAGAAACTTGTGAAAAAGAGATGGATACACTCTACAGTATGCTAACAAAAGAAGAGCAAATAGAAGAGGAAAGAAATACTTCTGACACTGTGCAAATAATGACACAGAAAGATATATTTGAAACTGAACCAACTAAAGAACAGCACAGGGAGGAATACAAGTATGATACCAGAATGGCTGAGTCCACCAAGATGATTCAGAAAGAAACAGAAAAGGAGCATGCCTTAGAGACTGAACATAGTCAAGAAGATGTAATAGAGAAAGAAAAAGATGATTCTTATGTGGCTGAAGTCAGTAAAGAACAGAAGATGGAAAATGAGAAAGAAAAGGAAGATACTAGTGATTTTGAAGACAGCAAAGATGAAAAAAGAGAGAAAGATAGAGATGAAAGTTATGAAGCTGGACCCATTAAAGCAGGGGAATTGGCGATGCACAATAAAACCGTCCAAGATCAGAAGAGCTCAAAAGAGACAGAACAATATGATTCTCATGAGGTTGAACCTAATGAAGTGGAGACATGGGAGAAAGAAGAGGTGCAAGAGAAAGATCTAAAAGAGGCCTTAAAAAACACCACACAGACTACCGTGTTAGAAAAACTTGATGTGACGTCTGCAACCAAGCTTGAATCTACATTTCAGGTTCAGTATTCAGATGGAGAGGAGGAAGATGATGAGCCAGATGATGAAGAAGTTGAAAAAGAACCCATATGTATGGGTGGTGCATCCTCAAGACCTTTATCAGTAGAACCTAGACAACCAGAGCACAGTTTAATGTCTCAAGACCTGCTCTCAACTCAGTCATCAGAGAATGTGCTTACTGACCAGATAAAGGATAACACCTCTGGACAGACCTCAGGGCTTGTCTCTTTGCTACCAAAATGGGAGCCCCACTCTGATCAAGACCTCACAGAGAAGCTTGTAGAATCTGAACTAGAACAGGTCATGAAGACTGAGTTCACATCAGGACCCGATCCTAACCAAGAGTCTACCATTGTGCTCCCTACCTTGGAAGCCCAGACAGTTTCTGTTATTTCTACCATCGAAGTAGAGCCTGCCTCAGATTCCACTTCTGACAAAAAGTCTTTAGGTTCGACACTCTCTAGCATGGACAGCCAGGCTTTAAGTTCGACACTCTCTAGCACGGACAACCAGGCTTTAAGTTCGACACTCTCTAGCACAGACCACCAGGCTTTAAGTTCGACACTCTCTAGCACGGACCACCAGGCTTTAAGTTCGACACTCTCTAGCATGGACAGCCAGGCTTTAAGTTCGACCGTCTCTAGCACGGACAGCCAGGCTTTAAGTTCGACACTCTCTAGCACGGACAGCCAGGCTTTAAGTTCGACACTCTCTAGCACGGACAGCCAGGCAATTGCGGAGGAATCCACCCAGCAAGAAACTCTGCTGCTTTCCATCACAACAAGCATAGAAGCAGCAAATACAGATAAAAATACAAAGCATGTTTCTCAAAAAGAAGATAATAAACCAGACAAGGAAGCTGAAAGGGAGAGGGAAAAAGAGCGTGAGGTTGCCTCCCCAGGGCACACACAACCGTGTTCATATTTTGTCCTGGATAAAGAATCTGAGAAGGTTCCAGAAGAAGTCAGCTTCCACGATACTACAGAAGCAGACAGTATGGAAAACGTGGAAGGTTTAAACAAAATGACAACAGAGAAGGAAGCTGTCAGTTTGAGCTCACAAGACGAATATCCAGGTTTTGTTGCATCTAAGTATGAACCATATGAAAAGCCAGTTTCTAAAAAGCAGGAGTCAGAACACAGTGAGATTTCAATAGAGTTTGACCAGTCAACACAAATTGGTATTTATGATAATAGGAGAGCCAGACAGGCAGATGCTGGCGCAGCTGCATTTTACTCAGAGGACGAGGAAAAAGAAGAACCACTGTCATTTAGCAGGGTTGATTACACCCCTTCACCTTTCACAGAGAGTGAAAGAAGCCTCCCTTGCAGACCAAGTGCCTTCCCTGAACACAATGACAAAGAGAAGGGTCAAGAAGAAGAGAGTGACAGGAAGGAGGGACAAGCTACACCAGACGTAGAGAACAGCTTGGCGTATACAGAGATTAAAGACAACAAATCCACCCTAGCAGCTGAGCCATGCTCATTTACTTTCCATCTCAAAGAAGATAAAGAGAAAGCGAAGGACAAGATTAATGTCTGTCCCGAGTCAACCCCTAAAACATCAACCGCAGAGACAGACAAGACTGGAACATCTCCCAGTGCAGAAGAGTATTTCCCAGTCCAATCAAGCCGAAAGGAAACACCCTCCCCCTCATGGAGTCAATCCAACCTTGCTTCCCAAGCCTCAACTACTGCCTTGCCTTTTGAAGATGTCCCTGAGAAACAGACAGAAAAAGAGAAGGAAAGGGATGAGCCAGTCAAAGACAAATTAGATTCATCTGATAGTGAGGGAGTAGACTCTCCATCCGGTCGCTACTCACCAGCAGAGAAAGACATGCTTCAAGCTTTTCCCAAGGAAAAGGACAATTCTGCTTCATATTCAGGTCAGGTCATAGATGATAATGTTCTTGCGTCTGAGTACACTGAAATTGGCAGCTCTCTCAGCTGCAAACCTACAATGGAATATTATGGAGCCGAAACTTCAGGAAGTGTTGATAAGATGCTACTGGTAGAAGGGGAAGATTATGAAGATGATGAGGACGAAGAGGAAGATGACGATGAGGAAGAAGAAGAAGCCAGTGATCTAGATGTGGAGAAGGGTGCGAGAGAGCAGTCTGAAAAAGAAATCTGTAAAACCGTATTGGATGATAAAATTACTTCTAAACTTCCTGTGACAAAGAACGAAGAAGAAGACAAGAAGACTTTCACAGCCAAACCCAACCCTAGCCTTCTGAAAAAAGAAGACCCTTCCCTGGCAATAAGCACCCCTCCACTGGTTGAAACTGCCGATTCCCTTTTGAAAAATGTAGTATGTGCCTCTCCACACCAGTCTTACAGTTCCACTGCTACTGAACAAGCGGGATTTAAGTATTCAGAGGACAGCCAGCTGGGGATACAAGCTGAGCGGTTTGACAGTCTTGATCTATCTCTGCCCACCACATCCAGTAAAGATACTGTGTACGGCAAGAAGGAGATTGAAGCGGAAAGACAGATAACCCTAGATACTGTTAGTAGAAAACCAGAGGATACGCCTATGTCTTTTCTGTCATCTGAATCATCTTCTTTATTAACCAGCCACCAGTTTGGTGAGGAGGTAGAGGCCTCCTGTGAGTATTCTTCATTCAAATATGAAGACTCTTCAGTCATGCAATCAACCTTCACAACCTCAGGGGTAATGTCTGAGGATGAATACCTAGAGGCGACTGAAAAGCTTACCTCAACAACTATAACTACATCCAACCTTACAACAGTCTCTCCAGTCCGGGCCACCTCAGCCAAAGACTCTTCGGAAAAAAATACATCATCCAGCCCTGAAATAGACATGGGTCAGACCTCTGATGCCTTCCATAAACTTGAAGGAAATATTGAAACAAAATCAAATATGCATGCTGAATCTTCAGAGACACTAAGTTCCCAACTATCCCAACCTGCAGAAACCTCATTCACTACAGTGGCTGTCTTTGATGTTTCTCCATTGCAAAGAGCAGACTCTTCTGACAGAGAATCCCAGGTATTGGTTGGCTGCAAAGATTCCTACACTTTCGAAATTGAGGAATGCACTCTTCCATGCCGCATTGAATGCCAGAAATCTTCAGTGACAGTGCAAAAAGGAGGCCCCACCTCTAGTACAACCACAACAGTGTCCCATTCTGATGTGGTAACAAAACCACAGCAGTCAACTGAATCCTCTTCCAATGGGCTTACAAAGGTTAGCACAAGTCCCCAGGAAAGCATCAGTGCCTCTTTTCCCACAACATCAGATCTGAAAAGCAATGAGGACAAAGAGACAAAAGATGAGAAAGATCAGATGGAAATAAAAGGGAAGGAAAGTAATGAGAGCAGGGTAGGTACCTTTAAAGAGGATGGCAACATGCTTGAGCAGAACGAGGAGAAGAAAGAGACAGACAAGAAGAAAGAGGTGACTGAAGAAAAGGAACAGGTAGAGGAGAAGATGAAAGTTGAGGAACATACATTCAAAGAGAAAGACTGGGAGGCAGAGAAGAAAGACAAGACTGAAGAAAAGGTTGAGAAAGGGAAGGAACATGGAGAAAAAGAAGAGCCAAAAGCAGAGAAACATGGAGAGAAGATGGCAGAAAGGAGAAGGAGTAGTCTATCTGACTGGGAACTTTTACAAGGGCCAGAAGCCTGCCCAAGTGCCCCTCCTCCAGGCTATGAAGACGAGAAGGAAGAGGAGGAAGAGTATGAAACAGAAGAAGCAGAAGAAGCAGTGGACGAATATGGTCAAACGCAATGGGCAAGCCCAGACCAGCCTAGTCATTTGTCTACAACAGAACAGGCCCCCCATACAGAGGCAACTGCAAAAGGAGAATCTAGTCGTCCCACTGACTTGCCTGTGGAGGCAAACTCAACCTCCCCACCTGGTTTTTCCCCATGTGAATACAAACATGGGAAAGGGGAGATCTCTCCATCCTTTATCAACCCCAGTCCACACACCCTCTCTAGTGATGATGGTGAAGAGGAGGTTGAAAGTGACCATTCTCGGGAGGGTGATGAAGACGAACGCGAGCAGCACTCGGTCAAGAGAAGGTCTCACAGGCAGAAGCAACATCAGCCTCAAAGTGGAGTTGCTGAATCTGGAGAGGGCTCACATCCAGTGTCTATGCCTCCTGGTTGCATGGCAGCGGGACTCGGGGTAGCGCTAGCTGGAGAAGAGACGCCCCCCACATCGGCAAGTGACTCGTTAGCATCACAGTCGGACTCAGATGTACCCCCAGAGACAGAGGAGTGCCCATCAATTACAGCAGAGGGTAACCTGGACTCGGACGAAGATGCAGAGCACCTGCCAGTAGATAAACTATCTGCCTCTGCTACAGGAGGGGGCCACCAACCCCCCTCTCCTAGATCAGCTGCAAAACCCCATGACCCCCCACCTGCCCCAATGAAGGACCCCTTCCCCCACCCGCCTCACCCTGATGTGTGCATGGTGGACCCAGAAGCTCTCCCTACTGACTTAAGCAGCTCAGAGAAACCGCTCAAGAAGGACCACAAAAACACTAAGAGCCTACGGAAGGGACTTGGCAAGCCTAAGTCTGCATCCCCAGCCCGGAAGGGGAAGAGATCTACCACCCCTGTGAAGCAAGCCTCCAAGGAGTCATCACCTCGTTCAGCATCTCTTAGGAGGAAGGATACAGAAAGGAGCTCCAGGCTGACACGGATGTCAGAAGGTCTGGGATCCAAGGGGGAACTACATGCTCCAGGGAAAGGCCTGGTGAATGGTGTGAAGAGCAATTTGAGTAAGTGTTTAAAACGTATGATGTTTATATTAAAATCTAAATATTACATTTTCTTTTACAAATGTTGAAAAGGTCCTTTAGGTTTAAATTAGGGCTGGGGGAGTTTAACGTGTTAATCTTTGAGATTAATTTGAAACGTTTAACGTGTTAAAATAATGTAGCGCAATTAACGCAGCACCCTTTTTGCGTGAATTACAAACACTATAGCCAGATCAACTGACTAGGATCTTTGAATCTCGTTCAGCAGTATGAAATAATATTTTTTCAAGTCCTTTTGTTCTTTGTTCATGGGTGTCCGACGTTTAATAGCTAATGCTGAATATGTCCGCTATTGCAAACAGTTATCATATTTCGAATGCAGCTCTATTAAAGCATCTATTAAATCTATAAATTACAGTAGGCTTGCTACAAAAAAGACACATAGTTTGACTTGGTGTAGCAAGTTGTTCTTGATTTTTACACGTTACAGTTGCATACTGTGGCTCTATGGAATTAAGCAAATTGAGCAAAAAGTTATTGAACTTAAGAAAATAAAAACTTAACTGAAATATTTTTTTAACCCAAAAAATAAAAGCATGGCTAACAGCAAATATTTTATTGTATGCAAATACAAAATGTAATAGTATGAAAAAATATCTATTTTACTAGTGTAATGTTAACTCAATAAAAGGATTTTCACGTTCAATCTTAACATTTCTGACGTTAGCATGTTTATAAAAAAAGTTAGGCATAAACAAAGTTCACTGATGGTTCATTTAGCCAGAACCAGTGCCGGTTCCCAGCCCTTTGGGGCCCCTAAGCAAATTGTGTGGTCCGGGGCTCACAAGCAATATTGGGCCCCCTGGTGGATGGGGCCCCCTAAGCGGCCGCTTAGTTGCTTATGCCTAGAGCCTATGTAGTTTGTAAATTATGCTTTCATCAGATGTGATCCAACAACATTACTATTTTGCTATCTCATTCCTATTTATATAATTTTGAGTGTTGAAAGTTGGGGGTTGACTGTACATCTGTCATTCCACAAGTAGTGGTTTGGGGATTGAGCAGGCACAGAATTGCGCACCTCGAACACCAGACCGCCCCCTAAGGCTGTCGGTCTCTGGGAACCATCATGAGCACAACTGTTTATCATCAACAGCCCTCAGTCTCCACTCGTACTTGGTCACCTCTGGCTTTGATAGCACAATCCCCATATAAGCTAGACCAAGGGGGAGGTTGTCGCCTGGGGACCCCAGTGCCTCCAGCTCGGCCTCGGTTTGGCTTCTACCCCTGAGTCCACACTCCCTGATAAGATGGAACCACAAGACCTGTCTACGGTGCCAAGGGAGAATCACGACCTAGCCCCTGTATTCAGCAAGCACAGAGCCCTGTCCCTGCCTCCTCATTGGCCTTACGATTTAGCTATTGACCTGCTTTCTGGGGCATCCCTTCCCAGCCGCCATCGGTAAAACCTCTCCCGTCCCAAAACAGAAGCAATGGAGAGGTATACATGCGACCTCTCCTAGCAACCGGAAACAATAGCAGTGTTTTTTAGGGTTTGCCAACTTCCATCAGCGCTTTGTCCGGAACTACAGCCAGGTAGCTACCTTCCTCACAGCACTCACCGCTACCGCTGTCCCGTTCCGGTGGTCATCGGAGGCGGAGAGGCCCTTCCAAGACCTAAAGAGGTGTTTCGTGTCTGCACCCATCCTCACCCCGCCAGATCTCGTGCTTCAGTTCATGGTCGAGGTGGACACATCAGGCACAGGGGTTGGAGACGTCTTGTCCCAACGCTCGCCATCGGACCACAAGCTGCACCCATGCGCGTACTACTCCTACAAGCTAACACCTACAGAGAGGAATTACGACGTGGGCAATAAGGAGCTACTGGCCGTAAAGCTTGTGCTGGAGGAGTAGCGTCATTGGAGGGAGCCGAACAGCCCTTCCTGGTTTGGACCGACTACAAAAACCTGTCTTATTTCCAAACCGCTAGCCAGGGCGCAGCAACATCAACCGGATCCCTGGACTGGCCCACGCAACCAATAGTTTTTCCCCGATTCGGTGCCACCAATGTCCTGCAATGGCCAATTACCTGTCACCCCGGAACATCCTGTACCCTGTCCTTCCTCCGTCAGCATTTTTGGTAGCCAACCATGGTTCAGGACACCAAGTCTTTTGTCTCCACGTGCACCTCCTGCGTCCCTTACTTATCCCCAGTCGCCCCTGGTCTCACATTGCACTGGACTTTGTAACCGGCCTTCCCCCCTCCATCGTTGACAGTTTTTCTACAACTGCTAATTTTGACGCCCTGCCTAAGCTCCCTACCTCTTGCGAGACCGCAGACCTCCTGGTTACGCCCATTTTCCATCTGCACCGACTCCCCGCGGACATTGAGTCTGACCGTGGGCCCCAATTCTCTACCCAGGTGTGGAAGTCTTTCTGTCAAGCCATGGGAGCATCCCTGGGATTCCAGCCTCCCCTCTTCACGGCACGGTCCACATGCGCCGAGTAGAGACTGTGTGAAGACGTGCCCGGGCCGCCCTGTTACGGGCTTCAGCCTCCGCTAAGCGCGATGCTATCCAGAGGCACGTGCCAGCACTCACCTACTCCCTTGGACAACAAGTCTGGCTCCTCGCAAAGGACCTGCCCCTTAAGCTGGAGTCCCGGAATCTCACCCCCCATTATGTGGGACCCTACGAGGCCGTTGTCAACCCCTGTGCCGTCCATTTTAAACTCCCCTCTGCCCTGCGCGGTTCCCCCCCGTCTTCCATGTCTCCCAAATCAAACCTGTCTCCTCCAGCCCTCTCTGCCCTCCCACTCCTGCCCCACCCGCTCCTCGCATGATTGACAACCCTCCGGCCTTTACAGTCCGGCGTCTGCTAGACGTGCGTCGTCGTGGGCGGGATTCCAGTACCTTGTCGACTGGGAAGGCTATGGCCCATAGGAGCGCTGCTGGGTTCCCCATTCCTGGATCCTAGACCCGGGCTTGATCTGCGCGTTCTACCGCTCCCGCCCAGGTCATGGCGGGAGGCCACCCCGTGGCGCACATAGAGGGAGGGTACTGTCAGGTCTCCGCCCTGACCCATCGTGTGATCCGCACAATCACCCCCTCTAGTGACCTTACCACCAATCTGTCAGATTAGCACTCCCCCTAGTGTCACTTACCTGCAACTACCATCACCAGTCACCTGCCAAGTACACACACCTGTTTCCCATCAGTGCCATCAGCACCCCTATTTAATCCCTGTGTTTGGTTCAATCTGTGCCAGATCAACACGGTAGTCCGTGGATGAGCTAGTGCTTCATGAACTTAGGTTCATATTGTATTTGCTATTCTGAACTTTTCTACCGTTGCAGATTCAGTGCTCCCCATCAGTTTTGTTAGTCTCCTGGTTTCTTTTTTCAGCAGTTGCTGATTTTATTCGTAGTCGCCTTGTTTATTTTTCCAGTCCCGTTATCTCCGCTCCTGCCCACGTTCTCTCCTCCCCTGGTTCTCTCCTCCATTACAAAATCTCTTTGCCACCAGCCAGTCTTTGCCTAACAGGGAATGACTACTCTGTAGTTTTGTTTACAGTTCACAAGATGCCATAATATGTTCTGATAAAAATATACTTGATTGTGTTATTGTTTTATTTTTGTGATTCTACCACACATAAAATATGCGATTAATAGCGATTAATCACAGCAAATTGGCTGATTAAATAATAAATAAATAAAATGGATTCCCAGTACTAGTTGGTGCACCGCCATTTTAAATTCTCTCCACTGGGTGTTATGATAGACATTTTCAACATCCGCTAGTTGGACAAATACATGTAAAAGTTACTCTCTGTAAAAAATGGGGAAAAATTTTATCCATAGAGACTTCAAGCATTTCACATGCTGGTCTTTTTCCTTCAGGTACCAACGCCCCAAAAGCTAGTTCAGCCATTCCGCCTGGGCCTCCGATCTATGTGGATCTGGCATATGTGCCCAACCACTGCAGTGCCAAGAATGTGGATCAGGAGTTCTTCAAGCGCGTGCGTGCTGCGTACTACGTGGTGAGCGGCAACGACCAGGCTGGTGGCGAGCCCAGTCGTGGAGTTCTGGACGCCCTACTGGAGGGCAAGGCCACGTGGGGCTCCAATCTACAGGTACTGACTCAGTGTTTCTGCTGTTGTTGTTTGACTTGCATTTTCTTTGCAGATTGTTTATTTTCTTTGCATTCTGCAAGACTTCACATTTGTGTGGCTTTATTCGTATTTTTCACTACATTATTAAGATTAATGGTTCAGAGGGATGTATTCAAAATTGCTCAATCACTTGTAAATGTACACATTTGGTAGTGTTAACTAATGCAGGAAAATGCTTTAAAAAATTGCCTTTTTGTTATAGCCACTGAGACAGTCATATTATAACATTACCTTTATAACCGACTTTGACGCACACATCCTCCGTCTTCCTAACCTAGGTCACCCTGATCCCTACACATGACACAGAGGTGACGAGGGACTGGTATCAGCAGACACATGAGAGACAGCAGGACCTGAACATCATGGTTCTGGCCAGCAGCAGCACAGTGGTCATGCAGGACGAGTCCTTCCCTGCCTGCAAGATTGAGTTCTAACTTCTAAACGTCTAACTTCGTCTTGCCCGTATCCTCTCATTTGTACCAGAGGTTTTCCTTCCCTGTATCTTCTCATAGCCTTGCCTTCTGTCAGCTCTACATTCTGCCCTGTCATGGCATTAGTCTTCATTGCATTTGCTGTAGACTTTGGCTGGTGCATTGGATTCTAACTAGTAAATGTCATCTAAGAACAACTACGTACATCAGGCAGAAACACTGATATGCTAGCACGTTAAACCGCTTCTTTTCTAGATTTGTCCTTATTTATTTTCTCCAGATAATTCTGCAACATGCACATTCAGTGATCATGTTAAACCACATCTTTACTTGATTTGTCCTTATTTATTTTCTCCAGATAACTTCTGCAACATGCACATAAAGTGAGCGTACACGTCATCTGTGATGATTTTTGGTTTTCCGTTGTTAAACTGCGCCCACATCTAAAACGGCATTCACATCTAAATGGACATAACAAAAAAACTAAAGGTGCCATTTTAATCATGTGTTGTATTGAATTGTTAGGTGTTTTTGGGATCTAGATCCTAATGCTCCTAGCTAAACTCTAAGTCAGTTAATACGCTCTACAGTCAAGTCACATTCAGCGAGACAATTATCCCAGAAAAAAAACATTTTAAAATGTATCATCTAAAGGCCAAAGTGGGTGCCAAACCAACCTCAATGTAACCTTTTTTACACTCCAAATAGGTCCAAAACAGTAAGGAGGGGAATAGAAATTTGTTCTTGATTGTACGCAGACTTCGCACACTGTTGTACAATGGTAGTATTTTTGTAAGTACCATAACTATATATGAGATATTTCTCCTGTTTGGAGAGAATATATAAGATGTTATGCTATAACATTGGGCTTTATCTGTACTCCAACTATGTCGGCTAGTGTTACAGTAAAAAAGGACTATACCATTGCTTGATATGAAGTTTTAGGAGGTGCCTTAATGGGCCTCTTTGTAGTTTAAGAACCAGATTTATTACTTATTTTCCTCACTAGTTAAAGCATGATGCTTGCATTTATCCTACCTTGATAAACTAGAGGGTTCTTGGCCATGTGTCTGGTCCTTGCAATCTCCAAGTAGGGAGTAGCCTGTTAACGTACCATACCAGTTGGCTGTGTGCACGCTAGTGAGCGTTAAACTGTAGGCAAATGGTTGACATTTCTACAAGTACCACATGTCTGCTCGATGTAATGTTTTTCTTTTTTAATATGACATCCTCATGGTTTTTCTTGGTTGTATTAGATTAATACTCAATTACAACATGAACATTATATTATTATATGGAAAGATATTTTGTTATGACAAAGCAGAGAAGGTTGTGTCATGAATTTCATTAGATCTGTCAGGTCAAAGGCATCTGAGATGAATGTATTGAGAATCACATTTGACCTTTTGTCGATTAGTTACATTATACTGTCCGCAAAGTACTATTGAATAAAGAAAACTGCAGTGACCCTTAATGCAAATGTAGCAATGCAGTCTAGTGTGCCCTTGTGAGACTAGGTTGTGTGGATGCTGTGTGGGGGTTCTTTTACTGAAACATGACTGTGTTGGTTGGCAGTCGCTCTCATGTGCCTTTGGTTGTGTTGTAGCGGGCTAAACGTTAGGGTTAGATAGAAGGACTGGCATTGTCTTTTGGTTGTGTTATAGCGGGCTAAAAGTTAGGGTTAGATAGAAGGACTGGCATTGTCTTTTGGTTGTGTTATAGCGGGCTAAAAGTTAGGGTTAGATAGAAGGACTGGCATTGTCTTTTGGTTGTGTTATAGCGGGCTAAAAGTTAAGGTTAGATAGAAGGACTGGCATTGTCTTTTGGTTGTTTATAGCGGGCTAAAATGTATGTTTAGATAGAAGGACTGGCATTGTCTTTTGGTTGTTTTATAGCGGGTTAAAATGTAGGATTAGAGAGAAGGACTGGCATTCTCTTTGACAGCCGTCATTGAAAAGAAGGAATCTTGGAAGAACAAGAAACTGTGAAAAACATACAACACTTCAGCATAGCAGACAAATGAACGGCTAAAGTCCAGGACAAGCTAGTTAGCTTAATATCTGTATGGATTTATTTGCTAAGGATGAATGCTGCCTAAGCCAAAAGATTTAGATGTTCACGAACATGGGCTGGTCATAATGTGTCCCCTATCTTAAAGTGTCACCCAGAAACTGTATTAAAAAGATACATGAAATAGCGAGGATTAGCAAAAATCCTCTTCTCAGAACAGGGAGCAGAGGTGCATAATAGCAGGGTGTGATTTTTGTAAGGGAAACACAGCAACAAATGACATTATTATTATTATAATACTATACCATAATGTGAACTATGGTAGCATTTGAGTTTAGGACAGGTAGCTAGGAAAGCATTCTAAACTGTATGTAAATAAATAATACATTCCTCCAAATATATAGGTAAAACCAATGCAGGTAGCTGATCTAAACAAATAACCATAGTAGGTTTGTCAACTCTAAGATTATAAGAAATTAGCATGAATGTGATATTGTTGATAGTATTGTGTAGAGATGTGGCATGTAGTCGTGAGCCTTGCAATATATCTTAGAATTACGTTTTGTTTTGAAGTGTCCACTGGTGTGGAACACAGAGAGACGGGGCTGGGTGTTGAAGATGAATGGTTGTGTTTTCATGCTGAGTTAGCGAGTGTGTTAAGCAGAGGTGGAGCTCCTTTATCGCAATACTCATAAAGCTTATTACAAATATGTTTTTTTGCATTCAATTCCGTAGAGGTTATAGACACTTTTTTATTAATGTTATGTTTTAGTAATCATTTCTTTAGGTGAGTTTTATTCATCAAATACATTAATTATGATGATCAGTATTAGACTATTTGACAATGTTTCGGTTACATGAAACATAACTATGATTTTTCCTTTTTTTTGAAAAGACAACAAAAATATTATTTTATAATAAGCAGATGATTTTCCTAATTGTTTTTCAAGCGTTGCTGCGTTGTGTGTTTTGGGGCTCCTGAGATCTGCAAGACTAACATTCTCTCCTATATCGGATTCACAACCTGTGTCTTCTCTAGGCTTAACCCACATTCCCGCTGTCTGCAGTCGTCTTATGCTAGCCTGGGAACAGTGCCACCTTTGTTCTTTTGCTAAACTTAGACTCGCTGTGCTGAAAAGGCTGTATTGTAAGCTTTTAGAATGGAATGCAGAATGTTTGCTCTTAGCCTGGCACATTCTCTGTCTAACAACGCAGCAGAGCTTGCCAGACACCCGGATCTGAATGTGTACTTTGTAGTATAATATTGAGACACTATTCGGTTTGAATGCTTCAGAGTAATTATGCACTTCGATGTCGGTGATGCATGTAATGTCGAATACTGCATAGGCAGGATGGTCTGAATGGCTGCTACACTGAGGAGAAGTTTCAAGGGAGATTGAAATTGAGGTTCTTAATATATGCACATGGGCGGCAGATAGTCTAGAGGTTAGAGCGTTGGGCCAGTAAATGAAAGGTTTGAATTCTTCAGCCAACAGAGGGGGAAAAACGGTTGTTGGGCCCTTGAGCAAGGCATTTAACCCAAATGACACCCTGAAGTCACTCTGAAAAAGAGTGTTTTCTGAATTTAAAAAAGGAAGTACAGCTGCTGCTCTAGCAAAAGCTTATGGGGAGCTGAGAAAATAAAGTGCATTCCCACCGAAAACGGTAGATGCGCACAGCCTATCAGAGGTTTTCAGTAAAGACATCAATATATGTCCTGGATATAATAACCCCGTGTTTCTGAGCTAATCCTGTCAAATTTACTCAACCCTATCTTGACACTGTACAGAACCAACACTGTATGGACGAGGGGAATCTGAAACAGGGTCAAGAATGGTCTGATGTGTGTTGTTGTCACTTAAGGTTGGTTTTAAGTTGTGGTGAACCATCTTGATGGCTCAATTCCAAATAACCAGCCTGAGGAACAAGCACTTGGCAGATCGCTGTAAAATGCTCAATACAAATTAAAAATATATATGATTTCGTAGAAGCAGAATGCACTAAACTAGAAATACTATTTTTTGAATGTAGAGTTGGTACTACTCTGAATGCTGCTGGACAAAAAACAAAAACATTCAAATATACACAAATATATAATAAATCAATGGAGAGCAAGCCTAAGGAAACGACTGCCGTACATTACAACTTACTGAATGGATATGTCAGTTTATACATATTGCAGGGGCTGTTGCTTTATTTGCAGTTCTGTCCCAAAAGGAAAATGGGATTTACGACTACAAAAAAGAGATTGTCCCATACTTACAGAAAACATACACAAACACAGAAAAAGTACTAACTGAAGCTGCAACTTTTTCTTTTCCTGAATATGACTTGAAAACACTGAAATAAAAACATTGAATACAATTTCATGAATGATACATGTACATTTATGTACTGTACACAAATATGTACATACACCTTAAAATAAAAAATAAACGTAGGATCTTTCTTGTGATACATTTTCATTTTAGCTTGTTTTATCAAACATATGATCAAAACTCCCAAGCCTTGAACAAAGAAAAATAGCCAGAGCTTTCTACTCGCAGATGAAGAAGATAAGAAACATCTTTCAGTTCTGTTCCTTTTGCCTAAATCTCTTGTCATGAAAAGATAAATCCATTTGAACATATTTCATTCTACCATAGTATCTCTCTGCATGTGAACTATTTAGTTATAATCCTGAATGTAATTGTTTATTAACATGGAAATGAAAAGAAAAAATGCTATTTTAAAAAGGTATATTTGAAACTCATTGTCTAACTGGTATTGGGATGGCATAATGTATACGATTATATTACTGGGCTGTGCTTTACTGTTTTGCCCTGAGATGTTATTATAAGACGTCATACTAATGTACTTATTCTGTTGTATTAATCTTAGTTCTACCTTCAGTGCAATATTCCGTATCTCTCTCTTTCTCTTTAAATCTAAAATGCTAAACTAGAAGAACTGCAGATTCATTGTAAAAGGGAACCAGCCTGGTGATCACCAATAAATAAATGTATTGAAATCAGACCATCTGCCTGTTGTGAATTAATGTTATCTGGTGGTGTGACATCTGGATGATTTAGGAGGGAAGGATTGGAATATGAAGGCCAGACAGAAAGATGTATTAGCTCCTATCCAAACAGAATTACAAGTGAGTGCATATATAGCCAAAAGAAAAAATTGATGAAATAACTGTAAATATATTATTCTCTCCATCACAACCCTTACCGATAAAGGAACCAGGGTCATGCTAGAATGTTCTATGTACATTCTGTGGAAGGCTGACAGGCATGATCATCTGTTAAGCTTCTATGACACTTGGTCATTGCATTTTTCATGTACGGTAGTATCAAATTATAGGCACAAGCGTTAAAACTCTCTGGAGAGGTGTGCCATTTATTTTATTTCCTATTTAACTGGAAGTGAGCCCTGCTGCTGTTTGTTTTCACAAAGCTAGCATTTTCCATACAGAAGTCAACAATGAGCTTCTTAGAGAACACTTCATGATAAAATCTAAAATATGTAGACTGGTTAGTAGTTGACTCCCCAACTTTGGTCTCACTGAATGGTTTAAAAAAGATGTTTTTCATTGCTAAAAGCATATTCTCTTACACATGATAAAAATCTTATTTCACAAAAAAAACTAATTTTAAAATTGTGACAAAAAAGTGGACAGAAAGACCGTGTTTTGCAGAAAGAGCAGTGGGCCGAATTCAAAGCACTGTTGCAGCTGTACATGTGCACTGGATTGGCTCGCTGGACAAGCCTGGGAAACCTTTCAATGAATGGAATATGATCTTTGACATGTTGCCCAGGGTTGTCCAGCAAGCCAATGCATGTGTCTTGACTTTTATTGCCAGGCACAATAATCAATTAGCGATGTGACATTTATGCCACAAAATGGCGTCAATCTAAAACCATCAATTTCTCCATCCATTTTTATTGCCTCTCCAACCTGTCTGTGTGCTTGATTGGAGTTCCACCACAACCTGTCTGTGTGCTTGATTGGGGTGCCACCACAACCTGTCTGTGTGCTTGATTGGAGTGCCACCACAACCTGTCTGTGTGCTTGATTGGAGTGCCACCACAACCTGTCTGTGTGCTTGATTGGAGTGCCACCACAACCTGTCTGTGTGCTTGATTGGAGTGCCACCACAACCGGTGTGAGTGGTAAATAAATGATGCTATTGGTTCTCATGATCACCTTATTTAGGCCTTCTCGGCAGCTAGGAACCCAACTGTTTTGGGTTTATTGTTCAGTGCTGGTAAGACTGAATGTTCTATTTCAGAGGATTATTAACGGCTAACTCTAAAATAGCCAAATCCTTAAACACGGTTTGCTTCAGAAATTGCTAATGTGATTCTTGGAAAATATATTTCTAAAGAAAAGAATAACTACAATTACATGTCAGTCAAGTCCATATACATTAATCTCGGCTGAGGTTACAGACCGAGACAAAACCACATTTTGGAAAAGGAAGGAAGGAACTTTAGTAGAGCCAGACTTAGAGTAGAGCCAGGCTGGGCACCGTCCAGCGAGCTGTTCTGCCAGGCTGGCAGACTCTGTCCTCCCTGAAACGGCAGCAGTTGGGCAACCGCGCACTCAGAAATCTTCTGCTTCGTTGAAACCCTGGTTACCATCCTGCACCTCCTGCCAAGCAAAACAGCTCGTTCCTAGTAACGGACAATGGGTTGCCATGGTGAGCCCTTTAGAGGTGAGCTGACTGAAGAGTCATTCACGGAAGTAGCGGAGATGGTCATTATTAGACACTGATGGCTGCCTGTCAAATGTTCCAGTCAGTCAATGATCTGTCAGTCCATCGTAAGGGTGATATTGAGCAGGGTGCAGATCATTAGATTTTGCAATAGAAATGAGCTATTCAGCTCATTTTCTTTTGTTTGGTAAGTTGAACCAGTTGAATTTGAAAGATTCTTTGACTATGAATTGCCTTATCTTGTATGATGAGTAACTGTCATTGCAGACAGATGTGTTAATTGTTATTAACTGCAGCTTCCAAGGTTGATAGCAAGTTGCTCTTTTCACACTCATACAAAGTGCTTAACACTTCTAGTGATGTCATCCAGCTCACAGGCCATTTGTTACACTGTTTGCATTGCAAGATTGGGTTTCAAGGATATGAAAGCACTACAAAGGACTTATTAATGTGGAGTTTCAGAGCAGAAAATAGACCAAGGTATGTATGCTCTTGTGTGGGAAATAACTGGCATAATTGAAATTCTGTGCTGTTGAGCTCCTTGTAAATAATTGAATGTAGCAATCATATGATTGTACTGTGTGTGTGGCCAACCGAGGTGGGTATGAATGACATCAATGTTTGGCATCCGGTGAAATGGCACCCTCACAGCTTTCGCTGTCCGTCTTGCTCTTTCTTTGGGGAGACTCATCTCGCTCCATTCAGACACCGTCTCTCGGGAGAAATCAATTACGACTGGGGGGGGTGGTAGAGAAGCCAAAATGAAACTGTCGCCATGGAAACCCCTTTGCCAGGTGAAAGAACCAAGATATGAGTCATGATTATTGTTTAGAGGGTTTGGAAGAGGGTTAGGGTGGGTGAGAGGGTTAGGGGGAGAGTGGATGAAAGGGTTAGGGGGAGGGTGGGTGAGATGGTTATGGAGAGGGTGGGTGAAAGGGTTAGGGGGAGGGTGGGTGAGAGGGTTAGGGTTATAAGAGGGTTAGGGAGAGGGTGGGGGAGAGGGTTAGGGTTAGAAGAGGGTTAAAGAGAGGATGGGTTAGAGGGTTAAGGGAAGGTGGGTGGGAGGGTTAGGGTTAGAAGAGTGTTAAAGAGAGGATGGGTTAGAGGGTTAAGGGAAGGTGGGTGAGAGGGTTAGGGAGAGTGTTAGGGGGAGGGGAGTGAGAGGGTTAGGGAGAGGGTGGGTGAGAGGGTTGTGAGAGGGTTAGTGAGAGGGTTAGGGGGAGGGTGGGTGAGAGGGTTAGGGGGAGGGTGGGTGAGAGGGTTGTGAGAGGGTTAGGGGGAGGGTGGGTGAGACAAGGCTAAAAAGGGAACTGAGAAGTGGTAGAGAGGGAGGAAGAAGAGTGGAGACAAAGAAAAAGGAGGAATGCAGAGATTTATCTATACTCAGATGTTTTTTCCATCAATAAGCCCCATCTGTCAGGTCTAGACCCTCCCCTGACATGGTTCCCCTGACACCAACCATTAACACAAAGCATTCTGTCTAGACCTAAAGGAGGCTCCGAATGTCTTTTTGTCTATACTGATACACACAAGCAAACACCCCAAAATAAAAATCCTCCTTAAGTTTGGAAAACTTAAAGAATAGGACTGCGCTGCCACAAGAAATGAGTTGAACCATTCACTCAATTAGTAATGAAGATGGAATTACTGACGCATTTAATTACCAATTAATGTTGGCTAGCGATCTTCTTGAAAGAACATCTGTTCCTGCTCCCAGTGGGATGGGGCTCGATGCAGTGGGGGAAACAATGCAGGTTCCCTCAGAAAACGATGGTCAACATACACCCTTCGAAAAGTTGTCTTAACATACTTGCACATATAGATAAGTAATCTTGACATCAACCTTGGATCAATTGACAGATAAACATAACCTAATTTAACAAATGTAAAAAAGATTATACATAATAATTATTATTATTTATTCACCAAACAAAATAAACACTTGTATTTCCAGTGTGGACAAAACAGGGAGCTTCGATAGGAGGGTTGCCCTATTTTGGTTTAATTATTCCATGTAAATGTCTGTCAGTCTCTTACAAATGACTAGGAGATATTTATTCCCAGTCTTACTAACAGAACTGTTTCAACATTTTGCCATTTTGAGCCTTTCTGGTGTTGCTTGCTTGTGTGTTTTGGATGATTGTCCAAAACACACGTTGCAAGTTCCATGAGCGGTTAAGCACTTGCTTTTTGAGCTGAACACTTCTAAATTACCTTCTAATGACGTAACAGTTTCTACCTGATTTGGTTCACCTGATTCAAATATAAGCCATTTCATGTGATGACCATAGAGGTGAACTTACTTCTTCTGTGTATAAACTGGCATGTGTGTATTACAATTGCATGAATGCATTCAAAGTATAATTTGTTTTCTGTGGTTTTGTTTCAATTAGTTATTGTTATCAATGAATGTAGTTGGAATGTTGCTCAAATGTGTCCACATTTGTATAAAACATAAAATACAGCTTACATTTTCACATTGCTGCCTCAGTGGCCCTAATTGTTTTATCCAACAATAAACTCTGGAGTTGTTCCATAATTATGGACAGCTACTCCATAAGGTTGGAGACTGTAAAAAAACGACATTTTGCTGAAGAATGTTCTCTAGCAAAGATACGACTGGAGGATATGCAGCTTTATTCCGTAAAAACTCCAGTCAAGGTTTAGACCTGGATATTTACATGCAACACACTGGTTGAAAATGATTTGTCCAGTCTTGGATGATGAGCTGAAAGGGGCACTACCTCACAGCAGTATCCTAGCAACAGTGCCTACACACAACAAAGGCTGTAACCAAGCACCCTGCGTTGGGTTGTGCATAACAGCCATGATTGCTTGGCAGTAATTGTGTTTAATTATACCCTTGGCCTTAAGAAATCCTTGCAACACCCACACAAAACAGGGCTCCCACTGGACCTGTTAAAATCATGGATTTGTATTGCCTTAGCTTAATATCAAACAATAGGGTTAGAGATCAGCTATGACTGAAAACAAATGAACATTGACATTTCATTTATAAAAGCTTTATGGAGAGGATTCCATGAAGCTTCAAATATCTTTGGCAGACACATTACATTCCAGTAGTAAGTAATCACATACAGTGCATCCAAAGTATTCACAGGACTTTTTCCACATGTTGTAATGTTAAAATTCAAAACTGGATCAAAATTCTACAAACAATACCCAATAATGATAACGTGTAAAACGTTTTTGGGAAATATTTGCAAATCTATTAAAAAAGAAAAATCTAATGTACATAAGTATTCACAGCCTTTGCCATGAAACTCAAAATTAAGCTCAGGTGCATCCGGTTTCCACTGATCATCCTTGAGATGTCTCTACAACTTAATTGGACTCCACCTGTGGTTAATTCATTTGGAAAGGCACACACCTGTCTATATAAGGGCCCACAATTGACAGTGCATGTCAGAGCACAAACCAAACCATGAAGTCTAATGAATTTTCTGTAGACCTCCTGAGACTGGATTGTATGGAGGCACAGATCTGGTGAAGGGTACAGAAACATTTCTTGCAGCATTAACACTAGAAGCGCCAGAGCGGGCAAATTTTACCCAGTGAAGAGGAAAACAATTATATCTTCGCTCTCGATCAAATTCCAGGACCCTGCTTTTTTTACTTTTCCTAAATATGTGTTTTATCACCGTATTTTTTAATTGTCAAAATCACACTGAGAAAACTGAAACTATTTAATTCCTGTAGATGTAAAGTGAGCATTCAATATTCAGGGACCAAAACTTGTGAACTCTGCCAGACAAGTTAGCGATTTGACTTGAGACCAAATGTATTGATTTGCGATGCGGTCTTTAGGTGGGGGGTGGGAGAATTCTTTACTATTTGAAACAAAGAAACCATGAGCACAATGCAATTCCCTAAGACTAACCTATTAGAGTATCCACAAACTATTGAAATGAAATTAGATTATTGAAAATGAAGGTTAAGCTATTATGTAAAACGCATTATATAGATTTTATAATGCGTTATGTTCTCCGCCACATTTTAGTGTACAATATTATAATAACACATATAGCTGGAAGCAGCAATTTGGGTTTACTCCAAAAAATTAAGACAATTGGAAAATTGCTGAAGGAGAAAAGGCAATTTCAAGTTGTTGCAGACAGGAGGAACCGAACCATGAACCCTAGGCTTACTATCAGAACACCGAAACCACTGCACCACCAGAAAGTTATTGACACAATCATTTCGGAATGTTTGGTATTTACCCAATTCAAAATATACAAGAAAGATGTTTAGAATTATGTTCTTTGTTCTTTTAAATGTCACTTGTTTTATATAGTGATATTTGGGTTTTGTGAGCAGGTCGATTTATTGTGAAATTTAGAACGTAACACAGACATTGGCCATAGATTGACAGTAAGGTGAAGGCGCAAGACAATCTCCTTGATATCACCAGTTCAGTTGCCAAAGTCATTTTGACTTTATATTTCCTTCGTTGCTATTTGTATTTTTCCACCAATGCAAACTGCAATATTAAGCGCGATATTATATCGTATAAAACCAAGTTAGTCTTTACACATTGTAGTTACTGCAATCGTAACACCCTAACCTCGAAAACAGAGCAACACTGAATCAAAACACTTTGACACAAGATAAGACACCCAAAAGTTTCAGCCTTGACTTTAGATCCGTACAAGAAGCGCCATCTAGCGACCATTACGTGTCAGTAAATACGTCCCTGTCTGTAGACTCATGGGCAAATTTTGCCCAAACGGCGCTTTAGGGGGGTAACAATGGCTCAGCGCTTTTAGTGTTAAAGGTCCCAACATTTTCTGGTCTGATGAAAAAAGATTGAATGCCAAGCGTCATGTCTGGATGAAACCTTGCCAATACCATCCCTACAGTGAAGCATGGTGGTGGCAGAATCAGGATATTTTTCAGCGGCAGGAACAGGGAGACTAGTCAGAATAGAGGGAAAGATTAACGCAGACATCCTTGATGGAGACCTGCTCCAGAGCGCAGCGAAGGTTCATCTTCCAGCAGGATAACGACCCTAATCACACAGCTGCGATAACAAAAGAGTGGCTTCTAGACATCTCTGTGCATGTCCTTGAGTCCAGGCTCAAGTACAGAAATCTCTGGAGAGATCTGAAAACGGCTGTGCACCGACGCTCCCTATCCAACCTGATGGAGCTGGAGACGAATGGGAGAAACTGCCCACAAATGTGTGCCAAGCTTGTAGCATCATACTCAAAAACACTTGAGGCTGTAATTGCTGCCAAAGGTGCTTCATCAAAGTATAGAGCAAAGGCTGTGAATAATTATGTAAATGTTTATATTTTCATACTTAATTTTTGCAAATCCATTAAAAAGATTAAACAAAAGGTTCTCTTTATCATTATGGGGTATTGGATGTAGAATTTTGAGGGAAAAAATATCTTAATTTTGGAATAGGGCTGTAACATAAAATGTAAAAAAAGTAAAGCGCTGTGAATACTTCCTGGATGTACTGTCATGTGAAACAATTAGGACACCCCGCATGAAATATATATTTTATTTATAAATATGAACATATTGATATTCTTTCAAACAATATCTATTGATAAATGTGTAATTGAACCATGATATCATTTATTTAACAGAAAATGTACAAAGATGCCATTTCCTACTGAGGACAAAGTTAGGACACCCTATGCCCTAATATCTGGTATTCACCCCTTTGACTGAAATAACATCAATAAGACGTTTCCTATAACTGTCTACTTGTCTCTGACTTTGACTGGGAGAATGTTTTTCCACACTCCTCCATGCATACATTTTCAGCTGTGTGATGTTTGAGGGGTTTCTTGCATGCACAGCCTGTTTCAAATCACCCCACAGCATCTCAATAGGATTAGGATCCGGACCAATCCAGAACTCTCCATTTCTTTTTTTTGCCATTCCACAGCCACTCCACATATACTTTACAAGTGAAGAACATTTAAAACAACTGCCAACATGCCCAGGTCAGGTCGTTCTAGCAGGTTTAGTTCAAGAGCAGACCACAAGTCTCCAACAATCCCAAAATGTCATCTCTGGACCTACAGGTAGCTCTTGTCACAGCTGATGTCAAAGTATATGCATCTACCAAGAGAGAGACTGCTCATGTTTGATTTGCATGGAAGATGTGCAAGTTGCTGTAAAAAAAAAAACATCAGTACAAGACAAAAGTTGGAACACAACTAGACAAAGACCCGGACTTCTGGGACAACGTGCTTTGGACAGACGAATCCAAAGTAAAATTGTTTGGGCGCATTAACAGAATTTGTGTGGCGCAAACCAAAGACAGCATTTTAACACAAGAACATCATAAGAATCGTGAAGCAGTTGTCTCTCAGATCAACAATGGGTATATATCTATAAATACATATTTAATGCAAATCAATACAACTTTAATAATCCCTTAGTCGCAACACAAATGCCCTAATATTCATTACACCATCGGATACACAATCATTTAAATTAACATTTAAAACAAACCATTTTGGCAAGACAGCAGATAGCAGACATGTATAATACAGTTTGAGGACGCCGCATGAGGAAGCTTAAAGGCAAATTCAGCTACAGTATCTCCTCTGGAGTGGTTGATTCTCAAAACACTTTTAGTATCACAGATTTTTACTAAGAAGTTGAAGAATGTGTTTTGTTCATAGTTTGTTGGTGGAGAAACAGGAGACCGTTTTTATGGCACTTAAAAATAAATCAAGATTTCTTTTAAACCCGAGTGCTGTCAGGATGTTGTGTGGACATCATGATATGAAAACACAGCATACAATCTGTCACAAAGCATAGCACAGCCAATCAAAAACTTGTATAAAAAGCAGCCTGAGTTTGATCAACTGCATCAATTTTTTAACACTTTATTCAAATATGCATAACATGATTTAAAATATACGGAGCCTTTTTAGTAGAGAAAGAAAGCATTCCGACAGAACTATTGTGTGTGCAGCTTCAACAGCTTTGGTTTCTCCCATTGTCTCTGTGTCCAGTCTGCATTCAGGACAGACAGCTTTGGTTTCTCCCATTGTCTCTGTGTCCAGTCTGCATTCAGGACAGACAGCGGCAGCCATTCAGCCTCAGGCCTGTCTAGAACTTCCTGAGGAACCAGGGATGGGCTTTCCTAAACTGGGGCAGAACATTGGTGGGCGCCAGTGGGGATTGGTTTGTTGTTTCCCACAAATTAAGATGGATGGTCCAGCACTGTATAGGACTGTGATGACTGACCAAAGTTAGAAGGGGACCGCATGTTTGGATAGATGGATGGAGGGACAGATGATTCACTTTGAAAGGATGACCTCCTCTGACTGTTCAGTTGGGTCTGTGGTCTCCGGTGAGGGGGTTGCGATCTACTCGCTGAAGCGTATGGCTGGATTTCATTGGTTTACAGAGGTAGGAGTGGAGGGCCCTGCACTGGACAGTGTGCTGGGGGAGGCACTACAGGCTGTGCACACACACACACACACACAAAAAAAGCAAACAACATGAACAAATATTAGGTTATCAACGGATTTTTGAAATTGGAGACATTTACATTTCAATAGTGTTCAGGTGCTTTGGGACAGTAAATTAAAGGTGATTTACTGGTCTGACAAAGTGTATACCCCTGTTGTCCATCACTGCTCTCAGGTTGCAGTAAATAAGAATGTGCTTCGAATATTTACACAGCTGTATTCAAAGAACACAGTGGTACAAAAACTGTTAGTATGAAATATGTTCTTGGGTGATTAATAGCCAACCATACATAGATACAAGTTTCCCGGTTTACCTACTGCCAAATGCCATCTTACGCCCACCGAAGAGGGACAATTCTAACCGCAAGCATGTTTTCTACTCCCCCACACTATAAAAAAAAAACACTAAATGGGTTATGAGGATTTAAGAGAGAGAGCGGTGGTAAACGCAACCTAGATTTCAGGGAGGAAAGAGGAGCGAGCAAGAAAGGAATAGTTAGGACCGGAAAGTAAGATGCCGAAACAATCCTGACAGACGTCTGAGGCCAATGAATCACCACTGGAGGCATGATAAGTGGAGTGGGAGGGGAAAGGGAGGTGGACAGCGACTACAACCGACCCCAGCGGGAGGGGAGAGGGAGGTGGACAGCGACTACAACCGACCCCAGCGGGAGGGGGGAGGGAGGTGGACAGCGACTACAACCGACCCCAGCGGGAGGGGAGAGGGAGGTGGACAGCGACTACCACCGACCCCAGCGGGAGGGGAGAGGGAGGTGGACAGCGACTTCCACCGAACCCAGCGGGAGGGGAGAGGGAGGTGGACAGCGACTACCACCGAACCCAGCGGGAGGGGAGAGGGAGGTGGACAGCGACTACCACCGAACCCAGCGGGAGGGGAGAGGGAGGTGGACAGCGACTACAACCGACCCCAGCGGGAGGGGAGAGGGAGGTGGACAGCGACTACCACCGAACCCAGCGGCGAGGAAGATGTCTCAGTACAACTAAGTGGGGTTATTATCTGGAGTCCTACTTTACAGAGGTCTTAATTGATAGTGCCTCTCCTCTCGGGCGATGAAAAGGCAAACTCACAGGCCTCTCATTCAGCTCCCGGGCAGCTTGAAGGCCTGGCAAAGCCTCTCTTGGCCGAGTGTTGACTGTCGGGTTATCAACCAGTTACGATGTAAGCTTGGGTCAAATTCATTAGGCAATAATAGGCACGTCATGGAAGACGACAGAAAAAAACAGAGGGTCTGTCGGGGCCAGATAAGTAGCTGCCCGATTGAAACTTGTAATTAAGTCTGTTCATAGTTAGGTTGAATGCCAGACTCAAATGCAATTTGAGTCTGGCATTACTAACTGCGGTTTTTATTTTATAATCTCACTTTAAATGTAGGTTAGGTCTTCGTACCATACTGGTCTTTTAATGTTACGCATAATGTCATGTTCTATGTAGACAAGCAGCTACGTTGGTGGTAGCTACAGTGAAGTAAAAAATATTTGATCCCATGCTGATTTTGTACATTCGCCCACAAACAAAGAAGTGATGGGTATATCATTTTAAAGATAGGTCTATTTGAACAGGGAGACACAGAATAACAACAAAAAAATCCAGAAAAACACATTTCAAATAAGTTATAAATTGATTAGCATTTTACTCAGTGAAATAAGTATTTGACCCCTTTGCAAAGCATGGTTGCAAAACCCTTGTTGGCAATCACAGAGGTCAGACATTTCTTGTAGTTGGCCACCAGGTTTGCACACATCTCAGGAGGGATTTTGTCCCACTCCTCTTTGCAGATCCTCTCCAAGCTAATAAGGTTTTGAGGCTGACGTTTGGCAACTCAAACCTTCAGCTCCCTCCACGGATTGTCTATGGGATTAAGGTCTGGAGACTGGCTAGGCCACCCCAAGACCTTAACATGCTTCTTCTTGAGCCCCTCCTTTGTTGCCTTGGCCTTGTGCCTTAGCAGAAAAACCCCCCCAAAGCATAATGTTTCCACCTCCATGTTTGATGATGTTGATTTTTTGGGGGGGGGGGGGGTCATAGGCAGCATTCCTCCTACAAACACGGCGAGTTGAGTTGATGCCAATGAGCACAATTTTGGTCTCTTCTGACCACACCCCTTTCACCCAGTTCTCCTCTAAATCATTCAGATGTTCACTGGCAAACTTCAGACAGGCCTGTACATGTGCTTTCTTGAGCAGGGGGAACTTGCGGGCGTTGCAAGATTTCAGTCCTTCACGGCGTAGTGTGTTACCAATTGTTTTCTTGGTGACTATGGTCTTAGCTGCCTTTAGATCATTAACAAGATCCTCCTGTGTAGTTCTGGGATGATTCATCACCGTTCTCATGATCATTAAAACTCCACGAGGTGAGATCTTGCATTGAGCCCCAGACCGAGGGAGATGACAGTTATTTTATGTTATTCTGTTGCGTTTCTTCCATTTTCAAATAATCGCACCAACTGTTGTAAACTTCTCTTCAAGCCGCTTGGTGATAGTCTTATACTGAGTAAAATGCAAACAAATGTATAACTTATTTAATTCTGTTTTTATGTTGTTGTTATTCTATACATTTTAGACTGATTTCTTTGTCAGTGGGCAAACGTACAAAATCAGCAGGGAATCAAATATATTTTTTCCTCCACTGCAATGTGGATCCTAATCACGATCGTTATGCAGAAATAACAAAACATGCCGAAAATTTGAAAGTAAAGAAATCCGGACGTATAAAGAGCTATGCTTCTATGTCATGAATACAGCCCTGTGGCTTCTGACTGTTCGTTGGGGGAGAGGTGACCAATACATGGATCTGATGTTCAAGTAGTTGGTTTGTTTGTGGCACGCATACACAGTTGCCAATGCCTAGACTGGATTCCAGGCTTGGTTTTGCATTTGGAGCCTGTTGATTGTGTCTGACAACAAAGATGTGTCAATGCAAGTCAATTAGGCCATCAGAAGGCAAATATTGCAAAGGGATAATATACTCATAACGTTATTTCTCCATGAGTTTAAGGGGCACTCGCCCCATATTGTTTAGATCAGATGGACAAGGGAAAACACGGAGGTCAGTATACTCACCTGGATGGGCGTGTGTCCGGACCGGACTTTCCTGGCACGATGTGTCAAACAAGGCAGAGAGAGCTGCGGGGAAAAGCCTGTGAGAATCATACTCAATCAAGTTGCGCACTACTAAACATTGCATCAGGAGACGTTTCATACTGTATCCGAAGTAAAAAAGCAACGACTTAAACAAAACATAGGTAGTCGTTAGCCAGGTCCTACATCCGTCTGAACGGTCTACAGTGATCACGCTAACGTTCAGACTGTAGCAGTTAGAAGAGCAGAAGCAAAAGACCAGGTCTGTTTCACGTTGGCTGTTGTACATACCTTTCATGGTCTTTGCGTGGGCATCGCTGCTGTCCTCACACACAGCGTTGAGGAACTCGTCCACCTGCTTCAGGGACAGCGAGTTGTGCAGCGTCTCCAGAGGGTAGATGGAGGGCACCATGGAGCAGCCTTCAAAGCCTGCAGCAGAGAGGTGAAAACAATAACACTGTTGCACCACCCCTCCATCTTAGCAGGGAGAAGTGGTGAAGGAATAGGGCACTTAGCCCTTTTTACCCCACTGCATGTGCCACAGTGTCATTTGTTGGGGTAAAGCAAACATAGCCCGTTGCTCAGGGCAACATTTAAGGGCCATGCTGAAATCCAGCCGGGTCATTTCTTGCATCAAGTAACCAAGGCATAGACCAGCTTAATGAATTGAAGGATCTGTACAGTGAACAGCCACACACACACACACACACACAAACGTTGAGGGGCTGTAGCCTTTACACAAACCTCAACAGGCCTGTTCGCCTACCGAGCCCCTTACGACAGTCCAGCCCAAAAGGTCAAAATGGACTTCATGGTTTTATTGTCATAAATACATGAGGAATGGATCAAGTCAGCATTGCATATGATGTCCACCTGTTGTAGCATGACCCCCAAAAACAGCTCTTTGAAGGACTACAAAATCTAACTTATTTTATTTTGATGAAACAACATTTTAATGTGAATAATCAAGTCAAATTTGAGAGGATCGAACACCACCGACTCCAGAGAATCAACTTTGAACAGGATCGAATACCACCGACTCCAGAGAATCAACTTTAAAAGGATCGAGTACCACCTACTCCAGAGAATCAACTTTGAAAGGATCAAGTACCACAGACTCCAGAGAATCAATTTTGAGCACTGAATAGATAACATGAGAAGCGACTTCAGCGTCACAATTAGCTTTTGCATTGCAAAGTCTAATGACAGGATTTTAGAACATCGCCCCTCGTAAGTATCTGTTCTGTCGCTCTCACCAGTCTCCACCTTCACCATCTCTAGCACACTGCGGTTTCTCTACACGCAGATTTCAAATACAGCTCGCACACAACACTTCACCATTCATGATTCCCTTAACGGTTGTATGAGAGTTACAGTGAACGAAGACATGAACAGAGACAACAGAGAGAGATCAAAACACATCAAGTCTTTGGCAACCAAGAATACAGTAGTTAAATGTATCATCACGGCTGTGGTTCTCCAATCCCACCAAAGGGTTAGTAATGCAGCATTAGTCAATAGTGAGTTCCTGTACAGCTACACAGCAGACTGATGCCTGGCACCTTTTTGGGGGAATTGCATGAATCAGGAATTGCTCTGTGACTCCCTTAATATCAGTTGTGGGCCAGACACTGGCTTAATTTGTGATTTAAAATGAAGGATTGGGAGTTGACCTAGATTTTCTCCACAGATCAAGTGAGATAATTGGCCAAAATACTAACAAATATTTATTGTTTCCTCTAGTCAGGACTATGACTACGGTCTTCCCTTCCTCTTCATTCACACGTGTGTGTTGCACCAACCTAGGGAGTACCATGTATTATGTGCACGTCCAGATGAACTGGACTGTCCATTTTTATTCAGGGGTAAAAAAACAAGTAAACTTGCTAACATGCAGTGGTACGGTGGCAGTTGCCGGGCAGTTTCCAAAAGGTCTGCAAAAAACATTATCAGACACAGCCGCTTTACCATTGTCGAGAATAACAAAAGCCTCCCCTCAGGATGGCCTTCATAGTGCAGTAAGGTATTGACCCATTGAAATAAGAGAGAATACTCTCTTCATGGTTAGCATTCTCAGGTCATCATGCTGACAGAGCAAGGCAGAGTCAAATATTCCACTTCAGACACGAAGTGAATAGGGCAAACGGGTATTGTGGATAGATAGTACATGGAGTTAGACAACAACAACAACAAAATAAAATACGGACAAAAGTGACGTGAGACAGAATGGGGTGAGGAAAGACAACAGGAGACGAAGGAGAGAAGTGAGGAGAAACAAGCCTTCATTGGCAGCACCCCAGCATTGCTCAAAGGGGGGAGGGAGGAGACGGGGTCTAGGCGAGGCTGACCGTGGAGGCACTCGGGCAGGTCTTGGCCAGACACCAGCCAGTTCCTGAGGAGGCGCAGGTGGTAGGGACACTGGTGCAGGTGTTGGGCCATAGCCCTGTCCAGAGAGGGCAGAGCAGGACAGAACAGGAGGGCCGGGTCAGTGGAGAGACGCCGCATCAGCAGGGCTACATGATGCTCGTCGAGGGGCTCTGAGGAGGAAGAGGCAGAGCGAGGAAGAGCAGAGTGGAGGAGGAAGAGGAAGGGCGAAAGGCTGTCGGTGGCCAGCGTGTGCGTTATGCGAAAGGTGCAGTGAGTTTGCTCTCATTCAAAGCACACAAGTCTGCAGGTCTCATTCACTCCACTGACAGATGGAATGAATACACTCTGACAGTTGTCACCAACTCGGACAGTCGTGATATTCATGGAGTGAAGCACACTGAAGGCCTAAGAATATGGAAATGTTGACAGGCATGCCAGTCTCAATCACAAAGCAGCTTTGCTCTCGATGAACGCTAGAAATCTTTAACTCCACAAAAACACACTTGTGTCAGGAGGCCATAACAAATGCAGTTTTCTTTTCAGATGCAACAATGAACTGCAGACACAAACGAGGCATCAAGATTTTAACTGACTAGCTAAACATCATTTTATCTCAGGGGGTGGGACAATCCGGTTAACTGAGCAAGGCCCAGATGCAGCCATTTGAATGCATTCTCCAATCTACACCATGAACCCAAGTCACAAAAAGCATATCCCTATATATTCAGCAGAAGCACAAATGCTATCAAGTACAGAGTTAGCAGAGCCAAATGCTAATTTCAACCACAGTTAGGTGCTCGTCATATGGTAGCAGTTCTGCTCAAACGATGGGCCAATCTGACGACGATCAGAGGATTCATCGATGCACAACAGATTAAACCACTGGATGGCACGCTGCTACATAGACATCAATGTCATGCAATTGCCAATATCTTTCATAGCTTATAGCAAGGTACAAAGCAGCAGGACACGTTCCAGACAGACTGAAGGGGTGAACCGTCAATAAACCCCTCTCCGGACATTGTGGAAAACAAAAGATGCTGAGGAGGTTCGCATGGACATGTTCAGATTAACCAACACAGACAGAACGTTGCAACATTTCCTCCGTAGCAAGTTGCAATGTGAATGCACTCTCGGCAGCCATTAATTGAAATATAATTAACTCAATTACTGACATGGTTATGAGTCTAAGAGAAGAAAAAGAAATCGTGTTAACCCTTTTCTTTATTACTAACATTTAAAGCTATAAACCAGAAGGTTAACTGTGGATTAACTTGGTTCAAGCAAAAAAAAGGTTGCAGTTATTGGTTTTACATTTTTGGAAAAAAGGCATTAAAACACATTGGTTGTGCAAAGTAAAGGGAAGACTGGAATGGCGTAAGGGCTAACTACTGCTCCAGAGAGTGATTTTGAGTTAAGGAGCGTTTGACTGGTGACACACGTGTTGACTGGTGACACACATAGCCACACAGTAATATTACAGATGGGATATATTCCATACATTCAGTATATCCATCCTGCGGGAGACATATCACCAGGTGGAAGCAGTGTAATGTGAAGTATACACAGAAAGTGTTAAGAGTGTGGGCCAAAACCAAACAGAGAAAGCACATTGCGTGCGGTAGAAACGCAGAGATTCAGATCTTGACATAAGGATATCATTACGCAGTCAATGTCAAACCCAAATCGTTTCCCCCAAAAGACATGCAAGACAAACGGAGACTGAGGAGTGGCGACCGAGGGATACGTGAATAAAAACAGACGTACCATTAGTCGGATGCCTGGCAAACGACACAGAAAATCTCTTTACTGCCGGCATAGAGAACAAGTCTGAGGAAGTAAGAAAGGCAACGGGTGTTACTGGGCTACAGGATGCTTTCTACTAGACTACCTGCTGCTAGGCTACAGGCTACCTGCTTTTAGGCTACCTGCTACTAGGCTACCTGCTACAAGGCTACCTGCTACAAGGCTACCTGCTACAAGGCTACCTGCTACAAGGCTACCTGCTACAAGGCTGCCTGCTACAAGGCTGCCTGCTACTAGGCTACCTGCTACTAGGCTACCTGCTACAAGGCTACAGGCTGCCTGCTACTAGGCTACCTGCTACAAGGCTACCGGCTGCCTGCTACTAGGCTACCTGCTACAAGGCTACAGGCTGCCTGCTACTAGGCTACCTGCTACAAGGCTACCTGCTACAAGGCTGCCTGCTACTAGGCTACCTGCTACTAGGCTACCTGCTACAAGGCTACAGGCTGCCTGCTACTAGGCTACCTGCTACAAGGCTACCGGCTGCCTGCTACTAGGCTACCTGCTACAAGGCTACAGGCTGCCTGCTACTAGGCTACCTGCTACAAGGCTACAGGCTGCCTGCTACTAGGCTACCTGCTACAAGGCTACAGACTGCCTGCTACTAGTCTACCTGCTACAGGCTGCCTGCTACTAGGCTACCTGCTACAAGGCTACAGGCTGCCTGCTAACCAGGCTAACTGCTACAAGGCTACAGGCTGCCTGCTACTAGGCTACCTGCTACAAGGCTACAGGCTGCCTGCTACTAGGCTACCTGCTACAAGGCTACAAGCTGCCTGCTACTAGGCTACCTGCTACAAGGCTACAGGCTGACTGCTACTAGGCTACCCGTCGACCGCTTTAGATTGGGCACCATAGGTGTCAGTCTGCATCTGTGTCCTGCATCGTGTGAAGGCTACTTGGAAAAACAAGTCTAGAGGAATAATGGACAATGTGGATGGCATACCAGAATAAATGACAAATCAGTTGTTGAAATAGTTTTGAATGGACTGACATTACATAGTTGGCGTTTTGAAGAAGGCACAGAGGTCATACATTTACTTTAGCCTGTCGTAAACCCTTTCGAAATGTGGAAACTGAGGTGTCAGTCTGAGGACTATGATATGACACAATGAGCTGGAAATGACACATGTTGATACACATATAGCCTTAATCAAAATAATGTAATAATCTAAAACAACTGGTGAGGGTGAATGTAAGCCCAGTCACACACAATGGTTTGACTTTGTAATGTTCCAGTGCTTGAGATTCACAAACAAATACACACACATACAAAATATCCACAGAGCAAAGCGTTACTCTAAAACCCACACTTCTGTTATTCTCTCTAGACTCATACCAGCAAAAGATGATGTAACATCTCAAACCATCATTTTAAAGCACACATTGCAGTCTACGTTACCTATGTGGTGAGAAAATGTACACAGTGACTCCCAATGGACAAAATGGGCATTTCATATCCATTCACAGCAGAACACTCTTTGCTCTTCACATGTAGGAGTCTTTCATATCACTTACTGTGCAGTTACAATCGAGGTGCTGACTGATCAGACAATTAGGTCGGCGTCAGCTTTGGGATCAAATTAAGACAATCCATCATTCATATTAGTTAGGCCTCACCCAGAGGAAAACCTGGTCATGGAGTTGCTAGTATACGAGGCCCCCTAGTGGCTATAATAACCAGACAAATTACAACTAGTCATTTTTAAGACAGCAACCTGGTAATCAACAAAGAATGTTGCAATGTTGGATTAAGATTGATTTCATCCATTCACAAGCCTTGGATTCCCGAAATGTTGAGATTAACATTGCAATTCCCAGTTGTCAACAAATCTCTTCACCCAAAAATATGACTTGACAGATTACCATGACAGGCACACTGAACGAACAAAAACCTAAATGTAACTTAAATCACACACAAGGATCAGCATGTGGAGAGATTTGACAGGAAGAAGCAGTTTCCATGCATTAGCTAATTGATGTTCGATTTTTGCTTTGCATTCAGATTTTTGCTTTGCATTCACCTTTACTCCTTACCAAACACTTTGATTAGTTTGTCTCTTACCTTCTTAATTTTAATGTCACATAGTCCAAGAAACAAGCTGTTCAGCTGAGGTCTGCTATCCAGACAGTTGTTAAAGTGACTGCATAGGTCCCCTTAAGGAATTGGTTGCCCGGCTGACATCTGAGAATCCAAAACTGGTGAACAAAACTGACGAACTGGAGGCCCGCTGCAACCTTCAGTGATCAGAATTCCAGAAAAGTTGGAAGCAGTGGGATTCCTTGGGTAACATTGTCGTTCCAGCTCGCCCTGAACGGGGATCATCGCATCGGCCCTCCCCCAGCAGGTGGAGGTGACAAAACTATGCCAAGGGTGTTTATCCTTAGGTTCCATCATTTCCAGGACAAGTAGCGAAAATGCGGAATCTCCATTGACCTTCCATCTGCTGTCGCTTGAAGAGCTGTATTCCTTAATGTGAACTGCAGCCTGCATTAGAAGAAAGTACAACTCTCTCCCCTTTTCTGCCAGTATGTGATGAAGAAGTTTGGGAGAGGCTGCAGTTCCACTCACAACGAAGCCCAGCGCTGGTGAACATTGGCCCCATAGCGAACCGCTCGTCTGCCAGGTGGAGTAGTCCATTGTTGTATTCTCAGGTGCGATTTGACTGCCTTTTCAGCCTTGTGTCAGTAGCACTATTACACTGTTGACTGAGACACTAGAGCTGGTATCACCGGGCCAGGGGGGGCAATCCAACCCCAGAACTATGACCACCGCTGCTAAGTCCTTTTCTGATTTTAGAGGATAGGTATGTGGACCCTCAGAGCTTCCCGGAATTCCCTGGCGAAAGAGTACTCCTCTCATGTGCATCACCTTTTCTCGCATTGACGATTTTGTTTTATGGATCGGGCATTGCTTCTAAATATCCTCTGAATATTTACCCATTGTAATATCCTGTAACGGGACGCCATGGTCCCCTGGCCCTTGACATAGCCTTGTTGTTTTCCTCCATGTTGGAGGTTGAACTCTTCATCTATTGACTGCAGCCTTCTTCGACCTTATTTCCACTTTCATTAATCCTTTTATTTTCTCAAATCAGATCTACTTCATACTCTCTCTTGTGGTAATCTACCTATGGGACATTATTATTTCCTACTCCTCATGTGAACAAAGCTTGAAAGGCCAAGTTAGAGGAACTTCCTTAGACAAGACCACCAATAATTGCCCTTCCTCTTAAAGGGAAATGCCTTACTTTCTGTGGCCTGAATGAAGAGCAGTCTCCTTAATGTTGATGTGAAGGTGCAGTCTACAGTGATAGCGACGCGTCTGGAGGAGGTCCTGCATGGAATCATATCAGAGGAACAGACTGTCTTATTTTAGGGAGGTTCCTTTTTTAGCATCCGAACATTGTTCAATATTACAATTCTCAAAATGTCCTGAGGTGGTAATCTCTAGATGCTGAGAAGGCATTGTGACAGAATACAATGGGAATAACTTTTTGCTTTTCTTAGGAAGGTTGGATTTTGCGCTTGTCCGTGGGACCAGACAGGGTGGCCCTCTCTCACCTTTGTCATTTTCACTGTTGAGCCCCTTTCGATAGCTCTTCCTGATGCTCAACTCGGTATGGTGCTCGTCTTGGGACTTATGGTCTAATCCAAATTGGGTCTGAAGTGATGGCCAATAACCTGCAGCCATGCACATGGACAGCCGCTTCTGGGGTTCTGGAAGACCTGCCATTGTTGCCCCCAATCAAAGTAGACATTGTTGCATCTGCATGTTTTTGCTGTCATGCACCATAGCACCAAAGAAAATTCCTTGTATGTGCAAATGTACTTGGCAATAAAGTTTTTCTGATTCTGATTGACGTAGGATCCTTCTTACCTGAAAGTCTGTATCTCCTTCTTTGGTGGTGTTTTTGTTTCCATGTCTTGTAAAAATTATGTTTTCCATTAGGGGCTCCAGTTCTGTCTTTGCGTGATTCCTTCTATTGATTTTATTAGTTTATCTTCTCGTACAGCCAGGCAAGTGGCAGGGTCGCAGGTCCAGCGGGCCACATTTGGATGCATGCTGTAGCTGTACATGTGCCACAGAGGCAGCAGCTTGTTACTTTGAACCGGATTAGCCAGATTATTTGTCAAGAGTATAATTGTGCACAACCCAACACCAATCCAATATCATTCATGCAGAGCAGACACATTACAACAAAAGCTTTACTAGCATAATATCACAAGTGCAGTTAACGCTCATGCTGTTGGGGAGGGGGATCACTCAAGCAGGCGGAGGGGAGGGCTCTCCAACTTTTCGGTTGATCAAAAAATAAGCATTTCTTCCACTAAGGTTGGGAAAGAGCATTTGAGAAGTATCTAAACATCAGCTCTGAATGCAATTTAAAATCTCTAAGGTATTTTCTACACTATTTGCAGAACCCCTTTTGAACAGATGGGATACAGAGACAGATGAAGCAGGTCAGATTTTGAGGAGAAGGGACGTACCATCTTGAAACGGCAAACCAGGGGATCTGGGGGTTTGGCCTTGGTGGGTGCGGACGTAATCCCGCAGGTTGGGGGCGCTAGAGGACACCCCCAGGACAGAGGCACTGAAGAGGCCCGAGCAGAGGGACCCTGTTGTGGCGCAACCACAGAGTGGGAGAGAGGAGCGGGATTGGGGTGGTGGGGGTCAGGAAGGGGGGGTTAGTCCTTATTTCACACCATGCAGTTTCATAAGAACAACAGTTCTCTGTCGCTAATGGGACGATGTCTGCGTGGATTTATTTCAACAGAGCGTGTCAGACCATCAGAGGTCACTCATAACACCTGCCCCTCCCCCGTGATCACAGATGAAAGCCCCACTAAGGCCACCTGGCCAGGGAGACTGTTGTCAACAACCAGAGGGATCAAAGACTCAAGAGGACTTCAATAAAGAAATGAGAGCTTTCTATAGGGAATCGTGAGCACTTCCAATCACGACAACCAGAAATAACCTCCAGGACTGTGATGACAGAAGCATTACGCTTGTCAAATTAAACTTTGCTTTTCTTAAAACACCATTAAAAATATGCTTTCCCAAATAGTTCAATCTGGACAAACGCACTTTTGTCGAAGAGGCCGTAAAAAACAGTAGGGGCACAATTGCAAATGGGCTTATATTGCAATAATGGTCTACAGATTAAAGGCTTTTGGGAAGTTTGTGAGCCCGAAAGAAATATGCTAGGATGCCAAATTAGTCTTGATCCAGGGGATTTTATTTTGGGTCTAGACAGAATCGATGCTCCCGTGCCCATATCAGAAAATGTTATTCAAATAGGTCTATACGTGACATGGCAGACTATTTTACTTAAATGGATATAAGGAGATCCACCAATCATCATCTAAAGTTGAAAA
The DNA here is from genome assembly GCA_016801125.1 of Novumbra hubbsi. NCBI lineage: Eukaryota > Metazoa > Chordata > Actinopteri > Esociformes > Umbridae > Novumbra > Novumbra hubbsi. Next base: position 10,429 of record JACXGK010002003.1, on the reverse strand, counting down.
AACATTGATGTGTTTTCCTGTGGAGAGAATGTTGAGTATAATAATACATTCATGTGTAATTGCACACCAATTACGTTTGTTAGGTAATGACCCGTTTATGCTGTTAAATAAAGAAATGCTAAATGATGTGTATGGAACTAGGCAAACATTTTTTACATTTTAGAAAAAAATGCATTACATGTCTTGATGCGGCTGGTATATTTTGAGGTCAACAAGAGGACCACCGTTTTCCGCGTATTGTTTTACAGTTGCATGCGCGGCACACTGCATTGCATGGGGACTTCAAACGTTTTGAATATCAGCGGCTGGAGCAAAAGCAGCAACGTCAAACACAAGCATAGTTCTATTTTATCTGCAGTTATGTGCCATCACATTCTGTTGGCAGCAGGATGTGAATGGAAACCAAAATAGCCCAAACACATGCACGGTACTGTGGGTAGCAGAGGAGACATGTTGGTGGTGGAGCTGAGAAGAGGAGGAGACATGTTGGTGGAGGAGCTAAGAAGAGGAGACATGTTGGTGGTGGAGCTGAGAAGAGGAGGAGATATGTTGGTGGTGGAGCTAAGAAGAGGAGACATGTTGGTGGAGCTAAGAAGAGGAGACATGTTGGTGGTGGAGCTAAGAGGAGGAGACATGTTGGTGGTGGAGCTGAGAAGAGGAGGAGACGTGTTGGTGGTGGAGCTAAGAAGAGAGACATGTTGGTGGTGGAGCTAAGAGGAGGAGACATGTTGGTGGTGGAGCTGAGAAGAGGAGGAGATATGTTGGTGGTGGAGCTAAGAAGAGGAGACATGTTGGTGGTGGAGCTAAGAAGAGGAGACATGTTGGTGGTGGAGCTAAGAGGAGGAGACATGTTGGTGGTGGAGCTGAGAAGAGGAGGAGACGTGTTGGTGGTGGAGCTAAGAAGAGGAGACATGTTGGTGGTGGAGCTAAGAATAGGAGGAGACATACCTGGTCTCTGTTCAGAAGATGTAATCTATGGATCAGGGGACCACTGTGGAAGCAACCAACTCATCTCACTTATGATATTCTTGTTGGGCCTGAGAGCTAAGGCTCCTCCTTATCCCATCTTCCGCTATACAGACATTTTGCAGATATGGGGGGGGGGGACTACTAGCATTGAGGTTCTTTTATTTACGTTTTAAATAATTTCTATATGTGTATCACTTCTGCTTTGACAGCACTGACTAGTTGATCAAGGATATTGCATTAAAGATAGATAGAGACAGAGAGAGAACTGTAAGGTCATTCACATGACCCAGAGTGCCAAAGACATCGCTGAGATGGTGCTGATGACAGGGGAGCCGCACTGGGCCTGAAACCAAATACCCACCTAGGCCAGGCGGTTTGATCTCGGGGGACTGGCGCGAACACGTGGGGAAAAGCCGGTAGGAGGTGCCCTTGGAAGAGTAGCCGGGGGAGGAGGACGAGGCTTCGGAGAGGACCTGGGTCAGGACGGACAGACGGGCTCAGTGAGACAGACAGCTGACCCTCAGGAAGGTAGTATAACAGCCAGGTGGTTACAAGTGGAAAACACTTCCAGTTACTTGTCAAAACACGGAGACACATAGCTAAGGATCTACTGAACACTCGAGAACAAACAGGCCGTTAAGTCAGCAAAGCCTTTGAGCACAAGTGCAAAGCACATAGACAACCGATAGTTGATTATTAAAGCACAGAAAACCTTTTCACTCAAATTGGTTCTCATCGAATACCTCCATAGAGCTAGTCTTAAGGTTCCGGATCAGGGGGGATCTTCTGAAGCTGCTCGCCTCACAGATAGGCAGGGCCAGGTCCGGCTCATCCTCTGACAGGTCTTCCAGACTGCCTTGGTTGGTCTGCTTCTCCTGGTTCTGGATTGAAGCAAAGAAAATGATAGGAAGGGTTGCCGACAAGCGCGCAGTCACGCACACACACACGCACGCGCGCGCGCACACACACACACACACACACACAGACAGAACCCACTGACCTCAGCAGAAGCTGGTCGAAAGCCAAAACCCAGAGGGATTTTCTCCTCATCCTCACAGCCCTTCACCCCAGGACTGAAGTGGAGCTCCACGTGGAAACGCTCTTCTGAGCTGGGGTCCTGGTTGACACAGACGCCAAAACACAAAGCATCATTAATGGTGGTGGGTGAGAGAAGACAGGCAGACTGTACCAGCCAGCTGCATCAACACCACAGAAGGCCAGAGGGAGGCAGGACCGCGTGGACCGACCAGACCTGTTTGTTGTCCTCGTACAGCATGATGACTATCTGGGTCATGTAGTTCAGTTCGGGGACGGCACCGAGGTAGTCCATGGCCTGTTTCCACTGCTGGTCCTTCACCACCTGACACACACACACACACACACTTATAATACTTTGTGAGGCTGAAAATCTAAATGTTTGGGTATCCAGAGGACACAGGTCTCTACAGGACACCAGCGAAACGGGTCTCTATAGGACACGGGTCTCTTTAGGACACCAGCGGAGACAAGTCTCTAGAGGACACAGGTCTCTATAAGACACCAGCGAGACAGGTCTCTATAGGACACAAGTCTTCAGAGGACACAAGTCTCTATAGGACACCAGCGAGACAGGTCTCTAGAAGACACAGGTCTCTATAGGACACAGGTCTCTATAGGACACCAGCGAGACGGGTCTCTAGAGGGACAAACAGAACAAAATAGCAAGGCTGCCCTTGACCACTGACACTGGCTGGCTTGTCTGCATCCAGTCAGCCTGTGAACACAGCAGACCCGTTTTCTCAGTATCGCAAGCTTGTCCGGATAAGCGAGGCGGCTCACACGTAATACCAGGCGCTAATGTTTAAGCAGCGTGTCAGCCCAGGCCTGCTCTGTGCAGAGGTCAAATGAGCAAATCTCTTCCTAAAGTAGCAGCAACCCCTGGCCTGCCCACAAAACGTCCATATGTGGCTTCCGCATCATTACGGAGATCCCAGGGTAATCATTTCAAGCAAAGGCTACCGTATTTGTGACCATTTAAACAATTACCTTTGGAACAAATAATCCTGTCCCCAGATCTGTTTATGTTATCTTGCCAACTCCAAAGCGATGATCAATACCATGCAAAACTGATCTGGGACCAAGTCTGCCTTAACAACCCGCTGTGGCCACTTACGTCCAGTAGTCCCCCGTAGCGGAAGATGCTGAGCAGCGAGTGGACGTGGCTCTCACTGGTGAAATACAGCCGTGTCCGGACGTGTCGCCCCGGAGACATGACCCCTCGCGAGTACCTGAACCACCAGAAGGATGGAAAGACAAAGCGTGATCACTCACAGGGGCTCTGAGGCACCCCAAGGGAGGGTTTAAGGGTCCTAGGATTGTGGTGGTGTGAATAAAATAAATTTTCATGTTAAAAGTTTTTCTTTCACTGGCAGGTTTAAAGTACACAATGACGAACACCCACAATGTCTGGGAACCTCAAACCCAGTTGCACTGCAACTCACAGTGGGTGCAGCTTGTTGACGGCCTCGTCCTCATGTGTCCTCTGAAGGTCCAGCTGGATCTTCTTCATCAGGGGCAGGCAGTAGGCCTGAGCAATGTCAAGCTTCTCAGACGTATTGATGCCATACTCCTGGAGAGAGAAACGCGGTTCCCACTCCATTGTTTGAAAAAACCCTCAGCACAAGTTACATGCGTTTACAGGTTCATAGAATAGTACTTTTACAGCCTGGTGGACAGTACTAGAATGGATGGCAAAAAAAGGTTTGTTTCCAGAACAAACCTTTCAGTCTTGATAAATGATCATCCGGTAAGACTGAGGGGAAGAGTCTGAAGTAACTCCAACCCTCCTCCTGCCTCCACCCAATCACAGTCCAACACTGCTACTAGTGACATGGGCCCCCACCAGGTAGGTCCGGTCACAGCCATAGTCCCACTAAGGCGGGCAGTCCTCGTGAGTCCTCCCCCCTCACCTGAGGTATGACGATGTCCGCCAGGGCACGAGACAGCCGGAACAGCTCCAGCGTGTCCTCCAGGCCCAGGGTGGAGTTGTGCTGGGTGTCGTACTTCACACAGTCATAGATGTCCGGGATCTTGCTGATGTCGTAGCGGCCCGACTTGTTCCGGAAGTCCCGCTCCAGCTTTGACCAGCGCTGCAGCATGAGCTCCAGGGTTTCGCTGTGGTACAGCTGTAGGTCTGGAGACGGGACAGGACTTGGCTTAAAGCAGTCAGCATGGCTTGCACTCGGCAGCGACAAGAATTAGCTTCTCTATTTTTGATGTTCATTTCACCATGTTTTCGAAGATATTTATTTTAATTGGAACAAAATGTTTAAACCGGACAGACTGGCAGATTTGGGGTCTTCCAGCCTCTTGCGGATCTGGGAGTTGAGGCTCTGGATTAGGGCGTAGACCTTGTCACAGGTCTTCACTGGGTTCCCTATGACCTTCATGGAGTTCACAAGGGAGGGGCTTCCAGTAGGGGCCAGCTGCAACACACACGGTTCAAATGGCTCATGAATGAACTGTAATGCCAATGTTAATATCGGCTACATGTTGGTGAAGTACAACTTGATGCTAGACAAGGAGTCCAAGGCCTCACATACTGCACGGAATGACGTTTAAGTTTAGCACTTTAGCAAACCCTCATATCCAGATAAACCTACACCGAACAATTAGGGTTAACTGCCTTGTTCAAGGACACAAAGACCAATTATTCACCTTGTCAGATGAGGGAATCAAACCAGCGACCTTTACGTTTTTGACTCAACACTATAACTAGCCTTCAGCTGCCTGGCCAGAATTCTTAGTCGACTTCCACAACAACTGGGAGATCTCGGGGAAAGGGTCTCTGGTACCTTCTCATAGTCAGCCTCCGTGAAGTCCTGGTCCTTCTGCATGATCCCATGTAGCCTGGCTTTCACCCGCTGCTGGCAGTCGCTCAGGGACTCACTGTCGCTGTCCAGCATGCCGTTCATGTTGGCACTCTTCACCATCTGTACCAGGATGGGTGTCAGCTCACCCTCCAGAGCAAGCAATCCCTACACGAACACACACACACCGGAGACATGCATACATCCATATCACGACCAATAGGATATACAGAAATATTTACAATAAAAGATACGGACACCGAACACAAATTCAGTGAGCATTCATTACCCAAACTTGTATATGGACAAATGTGTACACACACAAACACACACATACTTTGGCAAAAGCGGCAGCGGTCATCTGTACACGGCCCTCGTCTGAAGCGTAGATCTTGAGGTCGTGGCGGTAGGTGCTGTGTAAACGGAGCAGTCCACAGCCAGGGAAACCAGCGTAGTCCCCTACAGGGTCACACAAAGAGGGAACATAAACATTACAGCACTACAAAGACAGAAAGACAACCAGGAAAGGAGAGAGACAACCAGGAAAGGAAAGAGACAACCAGGAAAGGAAAGAGACAACCAGGAAAGGAGAGAGACAACCAGGAAAGGAGAGAGACGGTGAGGGAGACAACCAGGAAAGGAGAAAGACGGTGAGGGAGACAACCAGGAAAGGATAGAGACAGTGAGGGAGACAACCAGAAAAGGGGAAAGAGAGTGAGGGAGACAACCAGGAAATGAGAAATACAGTGAGGGAGACAACCATAAAAAAGAGAGACAGTGGAGACGCCTATTTAGCAGCACAAACAAATGTATGTTCAGTATGTTCAGTCAAGGGCAATTTGTTTTTTATCTCAACTGGACACGAAAAAAAACAAAAAACTAATTGGAATGTTTTGTGCTTGTTTTCCATTGAAAGAGAAACAGGAAGCTCCATTGCTGGCTTTCAGAGAAAACTCCAACCTCTGGAGAACGGCCAGGAGCATTATTAGTATGAGATTCCCCGCTGCTGATGTACTGCTTTGAATCTTGATGAGTCATCACACTGCACTTAAAACACTGCATCTGAGTACACTGGATTGGCAGATGACAAAAACATTGTGTTGTTGGATCTACGGATGACCCCATGCACCCTCCCACACAAACACAATCAAAAAACATTTTTAATTCTTATGATAGAATACCAAACCTCCCACGAGTCACAGGTTAGTCAATGAAATGGGTAAGTTGTAGTTTTAAGATGAATAGGATGCAGTTTGAACATATCCTCTCGTTGACAGTTAATAGCAGGAGCAAAGTCCAAGCCCTTCTTACCAATAGGAGACTCACAGCCAAGGCGCCTGTGGCTACCTTCTAGTAAACAGTGGTATACAAGAGATGAGAAGAAAAGAACAGAATTACCAGAAAACGTACAAAAGGAGAATACACTCGAACACTCTGGGTTGGTAAAAGACAGGCTGATCAATCAAGAGAGATTGGTCAGCCTTTCAGTCAGCGAGAGAAGAGCATATCCACATATGTTATTTGGGGTTTACTAGGCAAAGTAGTTTGTTACGCGTTTTCCACTGTAAATAGTATTTATATTAATTAAGAATGCATACACGAAAAGGCAAGGCCTAACAAAAGCAAAAATTAATGTTACTACATTAATTTGAGATTAGCAAATAATACACATGGAATTTAAAATATATTGTAAACTGTGTTTAAAAACACAGCCCAAGCTCAAAGATTGAACTAAAAACTAAACCTGGCTAATGCAATTATTAATTATCTTGCAGCATAGTAAAAGTATTGGCCTAATCTTTCACAATGCAAACAAAACACCATTTTACATGGTGCATGACCATGTAACCAAGAAATTCACCCATTCCTCATTAAATTTAGTAGAAATGTAATGTGATAAATAATCTCCTTACAAAACAGCGAAAGTTCGATGAAGTGCATATTGCAGTTGTGAAAAATATTAAGAATCTGCACTTATTTGAAATTGCATCACCTGCCAGGGCCAGCCCCAGGCATAAGCAACATAAGCTTTTGCTTAGGGCCCCGTCTGCCACGGGGCCCCAGATATCTAGTGAGCCTCAGACTACTAAGGGTGAGGGCCGCCCCAACTCAAATGTTGCTTAGGGCCCCTAAAAGGCTAGGGCCAGCACTGTCAACCGCAATAAGAGAAAGGCCGACAGAAGTGATCCTGGAACTATACTAACAATGGATCTGCCTGCATAAGAGTTAAGCACATGGGCTCTTAAATTAGGTGATCTTAGTCAGCAGGCGTATGGTGTATGTCGCAAGTTCTGAGTTCTCACAAACACAGGTCTAGAAATGTGTTACTGTATAAAGGGATAGAATGACAATTTCACCAGCATTGTTGTGTTTCATATCTTGGAAAGGGTAACACATCACAAGAGGTGCAGCCATCAGCTGCGGTCATCACATTAAGGGGCACGTGAACCTGTGGGGACCTTATGTGAAGTCATCATGTCTCAAAGATTTCTTGGGCAGTGAGGCCATTTCACACACAAATGGCCAGAAGGCGCAAGGTTTTTTTTGCTCCAAAAAGCACACAGTATTACGTCAATATGTGGATTGAAGGCCAAACAGGATCTGAAAAATATAGTCATGTTTTGTTTTATTTTGCCAAGACTCCATGTTGTACCAATTGTGCTTTGTGTCCTTGATTGATAGAGCAATTGGATGTCTTAGAGCAATGCTCCTAATACCAGATATTTTGACAAATGTGTCAACATGTTTCTCCTTATAAAACACAGCTTCTCTTTAATTACTGTACCTCCTGCACACATTTACTAATCGTAGTAGACAGCATTCTATGGTGTAATAGATTCACGAACTTAAATGCATTTACCTTGATGTTATTCGAGCAACATTAAGTACAACAAACGCAGAACCAAAATGATTTACTGGAAAGCAGAGAAAGCATGAATTTTTAACCATTTCTAATGTGAAAACTTTGTTAAAGTTGGTGTTTTTGCCAACTATTGCTGGATATAATGCAAGGATTAGGCTTATTTTTTTCAGATATGGCTAGTTAAAACGTCAATTTACTTTAGATGTGCTTATTGAAAACAGTGGCTATGTAAGTTTCCACGAACACGGTTTTTAGAAGTGTCAGTAGCAACATACAGTACAAAGCATACTCTTTAAACATGGTTGCTTCACTGGTATTTCAACAAACACAGTGGCATCCTTCATAGAACAGACAGATTTAGTGGAAAGTAGAGCAAGGATTCTAATTTCTACCGGTAAACGTGTGTCAATGTTCCGTTTGCCAAGTCACCACAAATGTATAAAATGAGCTTGTCAAAAGGAAATGATCAATGGAAAGAGTAGTTTCTACTGGTAAACGTGTGTCAATGTTCCGTTTGCCAAGTCACCACAAATGTATAAAATGAGCTTGTCAAAAGGAAATGATCAATGGAAAGAGTAGTTTCTACTGGTAAATGTGTAAACGTTATTATTTGTTTTGCATTACTAGAAGTGGCACCATGGCAACATAACAGAAAATATAATTTCTCTGCATTGGCTTGTAATTACTACAGGCAGGCATAGAACACCAACACCACATGATCAGATTGGCGTGTTTCAAGTAGAACTATCACTTAAGGGCTTTTTTCATCCAAAGTTTTTATGGCAGAAATCAATCATTGCTAACATTAGTATTTGGTACATTTATTCATTTAAAACCATGTAATTGAACCCTAACCCTGGCGTTCAAAGTACCATTCTTTACCAACTGAGCTACACAACCCCTTCTTGAAGACAGCTGCTGCTACACTAAGCTGACCTAACAAAAGGCCTTTACAATGTATTATCACTTATCCTCATCAGGTTGAAATTCAAGACCAATTTCCCAAAAATGGCAATTACCAAAAACAGATAATTTGTGTTGAACAAATTATTGAGTGTCCCAACTCTCACGTGGTCCAAGTGTTGACTGAGTGTGGGTTGTACAGCAATAGTGTACTGTACCTTGTCCTCCAGGGTACATGCAGCGGAAGGCCCTGCCCAGCTCCTCAGCCTGTACCCTGCCTGCTGGGGTCAGCTCCCCGCCCCACTTCAACACCAGCAGCAGAGACGGACCTTCTTTTGGACTCTCTGTACAACCAAAACACACAATCATGCACATGCACAAAGAGGCTTGCGTTAGTTTTTGCTGTAAAAGAAAGTCCATCTTGCACGTGTACATGCATGTTTAAGACCAGGGGCCGTATTCACAAAACATCTTAAGGCTAAAAGTAGCGCCCAACCTGCCCATTTAGGGGAAGCCCTTAAATGCAATGTGCGGGTCAGTCCAGATTTTAGGAGCCCTACATTACTGGCAATCACAAACAATCCTAAAAGGGCTGTTGCCGGCACTCCACCTTGTAATCGGGTCAACATTTAAGAAACATGTAATGATACTGAGCTTTGAAAAAAGAAAATCGCCTAAATAGCAAAGGTATTATGATCATAGTAGAGCTAGTCAGGGATACTTCACCAACAGAAACAACCCAATAACACTGAAGATCGAGGTGTGACAACCGTGGCTTCTTGGCCACAGGAAAAATGCAGCTATGCAGCGCAGACAACCTATGTGAATCTCAGTCATCTGTCAGTAGAATATTACATGTTAAATGCCCATCCTAGACCCCACACTATCCAACAGGAAACACAGCCAACATCATGGCCATAGCTGGACCACCTGGTACTGTAGGTGCTGTAGATGGGTAGAACTTTTTGCACCATCAAAAGATGAACACACATTAGTTCATGAGCTGCCAGGCATGTATAAGGCAATTAGCTGAACATACTTGACTAGTCAGCATATCATTCTTGGTTTCATATTTAATCAGTGACACTCACACCTACATTTGTATTTCAATGTAGCAACATGACACATCCTTCTACAGTATTGCTATGATGAAGTCACTGACCGAGACCCGTCCCCAATCAGCCAAACTCTGTGGGAATGGTAAACCTAGCACCGTTGTTAGATTAGACAGGTTTCTAAGGCACAGGTTGCCTTGCGGTAAAAGAAATCTTAACAAAGAGTTGCTAGATTAATTCCTGGGATGACCAGGTGAAAAATGTTTCTTTATTTGAGCATCCTGGCTGGTCGACATAAAGATACCATCAACTTCAGAGGGGTTTGGTCAAATGCAAACGCTACATTTCTTATGGTTTTCAACATCACTAGTTGCCTTGCAGCCAAAGCCATTATTCTAGTCATAGAAACATGTCATGATAGTTGTTTCATGTTCAGTCCTCTTCTCTTCCAATTCAAAATGATATGTACATGTCTGTCCATGAAACTACTGGCTCAAAGCCATTTTAAGGTGCATTTCCTGCTAATTAATTAAGTTAATTAGTTAATACACATATTATCCATTCACACAACAAACTGATTGATGGGTTAGGCTATGTTAATACACAGATTATCCATTCACACAACAAACTGATTGATGGGTTAGGCTATGTTAATACACAGATTATCCATTCACACAACAAACTGATTGATGGGTTAGGATATGTTAATACACAGATTATCCATTCACACAACAAACTGATTGATGGGTTAGGCTATGTTAATACACAGATTATCCATTCACACAACAAAC
>JACXGK010002002.1:31181-54775 GCA_016801125.1 Novumbra hubbsi | reverse complement strand
CTGTATTCTCTGTCAATATTTAATCGGTGTCACTACTCTATATACTCTTAACACGTGAATTAACACTTCAATAGTTGTTTTATGTGTTAGTCTTGGACAATCAGACCACAGCTGCAAGCGGAACATTTCCACTTACAGCATGGTTCTGTTCTGGGCCAGAAGTGTTGTCCAGCGCATCTAGATGGTTGCTCCATTTGAGTTGATGTTTGACTCTATGGAGCTTCTTCGCAACGTTACCTGTTATAAAACCCAAACTGTCCTGAGGTCTCAGATTCACCATTTGAAAGTACATATCATATTCGTAACCAGTCTTAGGTCAGTGATGGATCTTTCAAGTTCCACTGTAATACCGACCTGCTACGTTTGGCCTGGACAATCCTGCACTGGATTGTATTTCACTGCACCTCTGTTCCAGACACTAAGCAATGAAGTGTTTCCTTCTGTGTTTTTTTTAACTACAAAAGAATGTTGCCGAGATGCATATGTTTGCACTTTGTCCATGTTGCATAGACCTTATACCTGAAGTGTCCTGCTTGCTCAAAAGCCAAGGCAACAAAGTAAAAAATGTATTCATTGGAATGGTGTTACTGATGTAATTTTATTTTAAATGCGCTCATTGACTGTGGCAAATTTGTGCTAGACTTGCTTTCTATTTCAATCCACGCACCTCAGAGTAATTCTAAGTTGTCAACAAGAATGATTTGTTTGGATATGTAGGGAAATTGTAAAGATATGGACAATTTGTTAGTTTTAATGGGTTTTACAACAGTCTATAGTCAGTATTTTGAGTGCGCTCGATCTTGATTTACACCGATTTCTTTAAATTTTTTGCTGACAGTGGTGAGAAGGTGCTTTAGTATTGTAAAGTTCATGTGTCAGTAAAAGCAAATCCTGGAAGATCTTGTACTTTGTAAGTATTGATTTGGTCACAGGTATCTGAGTACACGTATTGCAGTTTATCGATCATTAATAAATACTTTTACATAGTTCAATCACTTTTTCTTTAATCATTTTCTAATGTAGAGCTGCAAGTGCTGTGGCCTAGGGTTGTCAGGTGATCTAAGACACTACCTCTAGTGCCCATGTACTGCTGCAGCATGGGTTTTAATCTGCTCTACTACCTCAGGAAAAAACTCTCCTGAATCTGTTTCCACATTCCCTGCCTTTAAAATATTGAACCAGTTGAAAAACACTGATGTAGGGGTACCCATTGAAATTGTATTTGGGAATCTTTTAGAGTCTGTATTCCTCAAAGAGCTAGCTGTTGCCCCACAGTTTTAATTAGAAGATCCCATATGATCCACCAGGGAGCTTTTTGTAGAGCGTAGTGTGCTCTCCACACACTACTGTTCATATTCACAACACCTTTTTGATGCTCTCCACACACTACTGTTCATATTCACAACACCTTTTTGATGCTCTCCACACACTACTGTTCATATTCACAACACCTTTTTGATGCTCTCCACACATTACTGTTCATATTCACAACACCTTTTTGATGCTCTACAAACTCTACTGTTCATATTCACAACACCTTTTTGATGCTCTTCACACACTACTGTTCATATTCCCAACACCTTTTTGATGCTTTACAAACTCTTCTGTTCATATTCCCAACACCTTTTTGCTGTCAGTGTTTGGTTAGGTTAGTTCAACCAAAGAGAGCTCTTGGCATCCAGTTCTGGCAATCTTGGGAGGTCTGAAAGACGCTACAGTGCAGGGAGGTGCTTGAAGAGTTTTACAGAAATTGGAGGGTATGTCATGTACAGGCTTATACAAAGATGTTATGTCTGAGACATTGTGTATTTCTTGTTTATTGATGGGTCATGTGGGGATTGGTGTTTAGGTGTGGATGGGGGGGTGGGAATTGGTGTGTGGGAAGAGGATTGGTGGGTGGTGATGGGTCAGTTGGAGATTGGTGGGTGGGTGTTGATGGGCAGGGTGTGGATTGGTGTGTGTGTGGGTGGTGATGGCTAGGGTGGGTGTAGGTGTGAGGGTGGGTGGTGATGGGTCAGGTGAGGATGGGTGTGTGTGTGGGTGGGGATGGGTGTGTGGGTGGGGGATGATGGGTGTAGTGGGGATGGGTGGTTGGGTGGGTGGTGATGGGTCAGGTGTTTGGGTAGGTGAGGGCTTAATCACCAGCATATGCCATTCACCCCAAAACACCTCCCTCCCATTCTCCCCAAAACACCTCCCTCCCATTCTCCCCAAAACACCTCCCCTACCATTCTCCCTAAAACACCTCCCTCCCATTCACCCCAAAACACCTCCCTCCCATTCTCCCCAAAACACCTCCCTCCTATTCACCCCAAAACACCTCCCTCCCATTCTCCCCAAAACACCTCCCTCCCTTCTCCCCAAAACACCTCCCTCCCATTCTCACCAAAACACCTCCCTCCCATTCTCCCCAAAACACCTCCCTCCCTTCTCCCCAAAACACCTCCCTCCCATTCTCACCAAAACACCTCCCTCCCATTCTCCCCAAATGTGGTTATGCAACTAGCTGCCACATGATTGGCCTGTAGTCATGACGAAAAAGCCCCTGCTACCCCGGAGAGCAGCCAAATCCCTCCTCCTTCTACTATCTTTCTCTTTTTCCATCTCCCTCTCTCTGTTACTCATTATCTGCCTCCCTCCGGCTGGCAGATAATTCTGTCATTCTGTCTTTTCCCCTCAACCATCTTCACATTCTGTCTTTTCCTTTCAACCATCTTCACATTCTGTCTTTTCATTTCAACCATCTTCACATTCTGTCTTTTCCTTTCAACCATCTTCACATTCTGTCTTTTCCCCTCAACCATCGTCTCATTCTGTCTTTTCCCCTCAACCATCTTTACATTCTGTCTTTTCCCCTCAACCATCTTCTCATTCTGTCTTTTCCCCTCAGCCATCTTCACATTCTTTCTTTTCCTTTAAACCATCTTTAGATTCTGTCTTTCCCCCTCAACCATCTTCACATTCTGTCTTTTCCCCTTAAAACATCTTCTCATTCTGTCTTTTCCCCTCTGAATTCCTTCCCTTTCATCGTTCCTCAGATTAGGTTCGGAGTGATTTCCGAGGCTCATTTTGGCGTCTGTTGTTAATAAAGGTCTGGAGCGGAGCCCTCGTCCCTGGCAGGCAGAGATGTCGAAGAGCACCAGGGAGACACAAGGAGGGCGCAGCGGCACTCACTCACACAGACACACACACACACACGTCTCTTTCTCTCTCTGCATTCTAACACAGTGAGGAGACTCTGCTCCACATCACTGTCTCTCCCCAGATATGTGCTCAGAAACGCCCACGGGACCACAGCCAATGTGTTCTGCCACAGAGACTTGCGGCTGAATAATGCCACTTCTCACATCTGTGACTGTCAGTTTTTGTCAGTGTGCCGCTCAACTCGTGTCTGCTCCGTGTCAGAGTTTGTAACATTTTCCCTCTCTGTATTCACTCAATGCGGGAAAATGGGTTCCCCAGTAGCCTCTGTAAAGTATAAGGCAGGAAAGTTTCACCAATAGTAGCGAACGAATGCTACAAAGTAGGATGCCATTGATGAAGCGGTGAAATTGTTCTATGTCTTTCTGAGCTGTGAAGGGATCTTAGTTGGACATCACCCTCCCATCTGCTTCTATTTACACCCAACCAGAACCAGCAAGTTATTAACCCTCACAGGGCCATAAAAACCAACCCGGGGGGTTCCAGACACCTCGTCAAAGGCGTCCATTTCCCGTGCTGGCCGGGCGTGTCGGTGCTGCCCATACAACAGTCCTCTTAGCACATAGCCCTAGCACACTGTTCCGGGTGGCCCCACACTGAGCGGGGGTTCATGTGAAGCAGCCATGGCAGGGCCAGGAAAACACCCTCACCGCTCCCCACTACCTCTCGCTCACTTTTTCCAGAAGGAAATCGAGACGTCCATCTCAACATACTCTGATCCAGTTCCTGCATTAAGGCCCAGGGAACGAGGTGTGTCTGCGGTACGCGTTAAAACCACGACCAGCCGTTGTTCTAAGAAGATTGGACGAGTATTAGGTTGAACCTGAAATTATGTCCAGGCCCTAATTACCAAACTCCTATTTCAACCATTAGCTCAGTGTCTCTGGGGACTCCCAAACTGATTTAAAGAAAAACATGGAAATAGTGAGTTACAATGAAATAAAAGGCTTTAAGACACTGGGTCTCACACAATCACCTTTGCTGCACAGCTGAGCTTTTTTTTTAATTAGCTTGTTAAGCTTAAGTCTTGTTTAGATGTTTATTGGTCTCTTAGCCCCAGTGGAAGGATCGTTGTTGTTTGATTTTACAAAACAAAAAGAAAATAGATGCATTCTTCCAAATTCAAAAGAGATGGCGTTTTTCTTTAGTGTATCGAGCCAACTCTAATGGTCTTGTTAAGCTTATGGATGAAGGGGAAGCCAACTGGAGTCATGGAAAGCCGGCTGGAGAGCACCGCTCATTTCCCAAGCTTCCTAAGGACTCCATGCCCCTCTCAGGATGATTACAGTAACATGTATTTTCCAAAAAACGTTGCTCTGGGTAATGGCGGTAAACAAACACTAAGACTCACTAATACAATTTAGTCGATTGTTTTCCGTTTAACCTTTATTTTACACGTTTGTTTATCCTAAAAGACCAAATAACCAAATTCGACAAGATCTTGGCAATGGTGAGAGGTAGGGAATAAGAAAGCATCAAGTTGTGTGGGGGGTCTTTCATTTAGATTGTATGCTCTTATGTTCCATTCACTTCTTCTTTCTTTCAGGATTCAGTTTTACTTTACAATTTATACACTTGAATACAACTTATTTTGCAAGGGTAACCTGCGATTGGGTTTCTGTTGAATCTCTGTTTTGAAATATAGGTTGAGGCCTTTATTGGACAGTGACAAGACACAAATGCCAAAGCATATCAACATGTTCTCACAGTAGACGTTTTGGAAGTAGAGCTGCAGTGAAATGACGAGCATGTTTTGTTTTTTGTCTTTAGAACCGGGATCAGCAGGGCCAGGCCTTGAACCAGAGCAACAGCGTGTTTCTCTACTGTGCCTTCCTCGACTACAGGTTGGTGCTACATACTGTACGTACTGAGTTAGGCATAGAGATATGTCGAGGGGATTGTGGCGTAACAATGGCATTATGTGATAGGAGCACAATTCAATGCCAAGAACAGTATGTCGTAGCAATTTCCTGTGTATTGGGAACTTTAGTGTCATGCCTGCTAAAATGAGGAATACATGAATTGTGCTTTTTTTAATAAAATCTGAAATATTTTACTGTCTTGTATGAATCATAACAATACGTATTACATGGATGATGCACCGAGTCAATTCAGAAATTCTTTATTGGACTCATAATTCAGCAAAACAAACATTGTATTGGGCCTCCCATGTCACCATGTTACCTGGAAAAGAACTAGGTTCTCAATGCATTTGGATTTATACATTTTATTTTGACAGACAAAAAAGACTTGCTCTGTCTCCTCTGTCTGTATTTTGTCCTTTATCTGACTCTCTGTCTTTCTGTCTGTATGTTGTCCTTTATCTGACTTGCTGTCTCCTCTGTCATTCTGTCTGTATATTGTCCTTTATCTGACTCGCTGTCTCCTCTGTCTTTCTGTCTGTATATTGTCCTTCATCTGACTCTCTGTCTCCTCTGTCTGTATTTTGTCCTTTATCTGACTCTCTGTCTTTCTGTCTGTATGTTGTCCTTCATCTGACTTGCTGTCTCCTCTGTCATTCTGTCTGTATATTGTCCTTTATCTGACTCGCTGTCTCCTCTGTCTTTCTGTCTGTATATTGTCATTTATCTGACTATCTGACTGGCTCTTATCTGTCTAACTGTCTAACTGTCTAACTGTCTCTCCTCCATCAGTTCAAAAGAGGGGGTTTGGTCCAATGAGGGGTGTGTGCGTTCCGGAGGGAACTTGTCCTACTCCGTGTGTCTATGTAACCACCTCACCAACTTTGCCATCCTAATGCAGGTGGTACCCACCGAGGTAAGATACCCTCTCCTCTCCTTCACAGCATCCCTAACTCTAATATGTCTGTTAGGGTCCTCTGTTTTCTTGCTAAACCAGCAGTCCACCACATGAAGTGATTTATGTGAGTGTTTGGCCGTTGGTCTGAGGCTCACCACACTGCAACTTCACCCGTCCGGAGTTTTCAGCGTTCTTGCTCTGTAGGGTTAGGGTTAGGGTTAGGGGAAACAATGTTGGTTATACTAGTGGTTACGCAGGACATAGTGTCTTTGGGTCTCAACATGAGGAATTGGTCTATACCTCAACAGCCCTCCCACTGTCTGTTTGGAATTAGGGGTTCTATGCCCTCTTTGTAATACATTCATGTACATATCACACCATAAAGGCCACAATCTCCTTCTCTTGCAGTTCTGTAATTGAAATGTATTCTAACAAAGTCCAGAACACATCACTGTTTGTGCATGTATTCTCCTAAAAAACAACAACATTGAAATTAGACCAGAGACAATAATATATATAGTCCCTTTGAGTGTGGTGACTGTCCATCTCGAATTCCTAAAATAGATAAGGAAAGCCCCCTTTCAGCTCAGTAACTCAGTAATGTATTGCAGCAGCAGTCCCAATGATGCTATACTTTTCTCCAGCCACTCTCTAATTAGTGGTTCAGCAGCCTCTTCCCTCAGCTGGATGGGAACATCCCACACATTCCTATTCTGGAAGGCTTTGACTGCTCCTCTGTCCTAATGACAAGGCACATGCTAAAGTTCATGGAGATTCAGACCTCAACGTCTGGAAATAACTCCTGCTAAATAAACCATCAACACGCCGTACCCCACACACGCTCATGTATTTACACATTCGTTTACACACGCACATTCGTTTACACACGCACATTTGTTTACACACGCACATGCATTTTCACACTCACATGCATTTACAAACTAACATACATTTACACACTCACATAAATTTACATACATGTCACTGTCATTTGTATAATTATTTTTATTTTAACTCTATTTTGTTTTGTCATCTCAAATGAACGATGATGCTAGTAAGTGCCTAAGAAAGTAACATATGGTTGAAGAATGACTCTTAAATTAGCGATGAATCCCCTTGTGATGGTGATGGAAGCTTTTATGCAATAGGGAGCAGCAATTGAACTAATGCTTTCAAAATAAAGATATGTATATATTGTTGAAGTATTGTTAGCCTGTCTATCTCAGGGTAACGGGATTGACACATTTTATGAAAAACACATAACTTGCTCACAATGGTTCAGTGGTCTGAGCAACTGCCTCTGGCCTAAGGATTTTCCGGATAAACTCCCTCCTCTGTCGTTACTTGCTTCCTGTCAAATCTGTTCAATGAAAAAAAAACTATGCCTAAAGGAAGAAATCTTCAAAAATACATATTTTTCATCATATTATCAAATTCAGATGAGTTCAGCTCTCATATCATGTTTGACCTTAAAATAATGTACAGGTGTAAGTAAATAATTCACATAACTACTTAAATAATAGTCTCATAATTGTATTATATTAAAGGGCACTTTTTGTCTTTTAAAATTCAATGTGTGTAAACAAATTTACACACACACACTAAATATACCCACGGTGAATTCACAAGTTGAATTATGTCTGCTCAGCTTTGTCTTTAAAATAGAATCAATACTTTTTTTTATGCTCTTCAACTCACTTAACTGTCCAAAGCAACAGCTTGTAGTATATATAACCTTTATAGCCTTAACATGATTTTAAACATCTTCTGTCTGGGAGGTTATTCTGGATTGTAACAGGATTCATACTTTTGCACAGCTTACCAAGGCCCACCAGGTGGCACTATCAACCATTAGTTACATTGGCTGCTCCATCTCCGTCTTCTGTCTCACCATCACACTGGTGACATTTGCAATCCTGTCGTGAGTATCCCTCAAATCTGTATACTGACAGAAAATGAACATCTTAAGTCACCTCACACGTTGCACACACGCCTTAATGAGTGGCTGTTATGATGAAAACCAATATTAATGATTTGTCATACATTCGATATGAAAAATGTTTTCTGTGTCCTTGTAGTTCAGTGAGCACTATCCGTAACCAACGTTACCACATCCATGCCAACCTCTCCTTTGCCATCCTGGTGGCACAGATCCTGTTGCTCATCAGTTTCCACTTTAACCCCGGCACGGTAAGTACCCTATAATTACTGTCCGACTATCGCACTGGTGTGATCCACGCAGAGATTTGCGACTGGGTTATGTGTAAAAAATAATGCTGCGGTGTTACGATGAGAATGTGGACGACAGCTGCAGCGGATGAGGACGACGCAACCTGCGCGGCCCCATGTTATAGTCACCTTTGACCTTCTCCCTTCCCAGCTTCCCTGTAAGGTGATGGCTGTGCTGCTCCACTTCTTCTTTCTGAGTGTGTTTGCCTGGATGCTGGTGGAGGGCCTGCACCTCTATAGCATGGTCATCAAGGTGTTCGGCTCAGAGGGCAGCAAACACATCTACTACTATGGGATTGGCTGGGGTAGGTCTCATAACGGCTGTAATCAACCTCCATGGCACACACCCAAGGCTATCACATGTCATGAGAATCAACGTGTAGGTCCCATTTGAATCAAACTGGATTCGCGTTTCCACGGACACCTGCAGCTACATGCCGTCACCTGTCATACATCCATAGACGGATCACGGACACCACTTTGCCCACACTGAACATAGATTATGTAGTTTGGCCCAAGAGCGCCATGGTCCCCGTGGACCAGAGTGGGCGGACATCTCTGCGGACCAGAGTATTGTGTGTGTGCTTGCATGTACGTGGCTGTGTGCGTGTTCTCGTGTGTGTGTGTGAGGGATTTCTTTTGTGCTGTCTGGCAACACCGGTACCCTTCCACATGCTGGAGTAATTATAGGAAATAAGATCCAATTTCTATCATTTCCTATGTTGTTGGCCAACAGCAGCGCTGCCATTTGTGGCCATCTGCAAATGAAGACCTGTAGAAATGTCCGGCAGCTGGAGTTAAAGCTGTTCAGTCATCTGAGTATAAAAAAATGTACAGCTGTTATTATCAGTCCAAAAAAAAGCTTCTGAACCGTTTTCCTGAATTTCCTTTTTGTGCGTAACTGTTTAGTTCTGTTCTGGGGAAGTCTGGAGGTCTCTGTGTATTTGGGCAGTCACATGTTCTTTTGAATAGAGAATGAGAAAATACCACAAAAATCACACTCGTATCCTATGCTACTGCTCTCACTTCTTGCCAAACCTGGTTTGGACAACGTTATACTGAAGTCAAATCTGAAAGCAGTTGCATACGATGAAATGCTGGAGATGTCATGCTGTGTATAATGTCTTTATATCTGGTGACGGGTTATCCATTCACCCAGGGTCTCCTCTGCTGATCTGTGTGGTTTCTATGACGTCAGCCTTGGACAGCTACGGAGAGGTTGGGAAGTAAGTCAGACTCGCAAACACCTACGTAACTTGACATCAAAAACCACTTGGCAGCTCTGTACTGTTGGATAGGGTTAAACTCTAAATGGGGGGCCGAGAAACCGACATTTGGATTTAAGTAGTTTACACCAGCAGGGGAAACGGAGATGAGAAGTATAATGTGAGGGATGACAACCACGGGTGTTTCTCATGTCTCTCCTCCCTCTATTAGTTGCTGGCTGTCCCTGAAGAACGGGGCTATCTGGGCCTTTGTGGCACCAGCCCTGTTTGTCATTGTGGTAAGAGAACTGAAGCACTGAAGCAATCACCAGTCCTTTCTTATTGAGCTTTCTGAAAAAGTGAGATTTTGTTATATTGTTTTTTTCTCTCAGGTGAATATTGTGATTCTTATATCTGTGACGAGGATCATCTCTCGTATTAGTTCAGAGAATTACAAGGTCCATGGAGATGCCAACTCAGTCAAGTGAGTCATCTTTTCTGTCCATAGGGCTTAAACCATCATCTAATCTCTGAATCAGTCAGTCTGACATTAACACTATTATGTATAACACACACAGTAGACACTTGACATTGACTGTGTCCCTGTCTCTCTGTGTATACAGGCTGACAGCAAAGGCGGTGGCTGTACTCCTTCCAATTCTGGGCATTTCCTGGATCTTTGGGGTCTTGGCTATCAACGAACAGTCACTCTTGTTCCAGTACCTGTTTGCCGTGTTCAACTCATTGCAGGTCAGTTTAAATGTGTAATTATGAAATCTAATAAAGTTGTTTGTTATTAATAGTCCTTGTCAATCAATCAAATTGATTTATAAAGCCATTTTTACATTAGCAGTTACAAAGTGCTTTTACAAAAACACCCGGCCTGAAACCCCAAGGAGCACGCAACAACAGTGTTGAACCCCACTGGCTAGGAAAAACTCCCTATGCGTGCTGGATTTTAGGAAGAAACCTAGAGAGGAACCAGGCTCGTAGGGGTGAACAGACCCCTTCTGGATGTACTGGGTGATGTTTAAGAGTACAAAATAGTTCATATTTATTAAATTAATATGGGCTGTGCCTAGAGTCTATAAAGCCTAATCTAGGGGTCACTAACATGACTTGATGTGCAGGACAGGGACAGTCCAGGGTGGGATGATAAGGGGTCAGCAGGGTGACCAGATGGACAGGGACAGTCCAGGGTGGGATGATAAGGGGGTCAGCAGGGTGGCAGCTGGGATTGTCAGGAATCGTCTTGATCTGCAGCACAACCAGGAGGGCTCAGGACACGGTGTTTTGAGCCTGGTACTCCAGAGGTGTGGGCCAAGACCTCATGTCCTATGTTGAAATATAACAGGATACATGGAAAAAGTATACCCCCCCGCAGCATAAAACCTTTTCAACAGTAAATAACTGCAATCATTTGTATCTTTCATTCATAAAGGGATTATTTATCTTCCTGTTCCATTGCCTTCTCAACTCTGAGGTAAGCCACACCCCACCATGATGATGTAATCTGTTTGTTTTCTAACATGTCTGGGGAGGGATGTCAATCACTCCATCAGCTCTTAGTCTTGTTCATGGCTGTGCTGATATGTTGTAGGTCAGAGCTGCCTTCAAGCACAAAACAAAGGTGTGGTCTCTTACAAGCAGCTCGATTCGCAACATCAATGTGAAACCCTTCAACTCTGACATTGTGAGTGCTTCTTGACACGTTTAATTTAATAAGAAAAAAGTGAATTCCACTTTTCAATTTGGAATGTGACGTTGACCCTGTACACTCTGCTACAGATGAATGGAAACAGGGGAGGTGTGAGCCCCACCAAGATGAACACTTGGGACAAGAGCACAAACTCAGCCAATCGGATCGACCTCTCAGCCGTCTAACACTATTGGACAACACCTCCGGTAATGGCGGAAGTAAGGCGCCATTCCAACCAAGGGGGTTAACAAATTGTACTTTTATTGACAGACACTGGCATAAGTATTGTGTTCTAACTCACTGTTAGTATATGTGATGTCCACTCTCATGGACTCCAATAAGGGGGTGGGTGGGCTGGCTGTGGAGTAGCTGCAGGATGGCGTGTGTCTTGATGGAGCGCTGTACACACTGACAGTGCATAACCATTCAGACAGACATCTCCGAGGGTAGGCTGCTGCATCCTGCTGCCTTTCTGCCTCCACTATACAATGATCTGATGTGAAACCGCAACCTCAAAGCAGTTTCCTCATCCTCTGAAGACAAACAGCCTCAAGGGACTGTGGACTTCTCTAATAAAAGACGGCTAAGCGGACCCACATAGGGATTGGATCCAGGGTTAGTGAACTGGGTGACATCATAAATGGATTCAAACAACCATTTTCTTTTAGTTTTTGGCCTAATTGTATGTATTGAAAAAGTTCAACCAATGTATTTATCGTGAATAATTATCAATTTGTCCAGAGCTATCCAGTGCTGTCCATTTGGTGTATTTGGTGCAAGGTAAATGTAGTTGAACCTCTTGGGTGATTGGAGGCTATGGAAGCTTGCTGATGGCTTAGTGTGGTTTCAAATGCATGCTTATCACAGAGGATCCTGGCTGAATAGTACATTACTGTACACATTGTGCTAACCCACTGAATAAATAAGAAACAATGTTCTTTCGAGTGCATGATGTTGAATTTAGCACTGAATAAACATGTGCCGGAACATTAGGGATAGATAACTGGGGACGAATACTTTATTCATGTAAACAGTTTAATCCACTGAAAACACCTCCACAGTTTAATGTATTAATTTATGGATTTGGTCATTTTATTATTACTTTCTTCTTGGCACCACAGCAGACTTTGAGTGACTAGAAATGCTCACAATGTTTAATACTCTGGCTCACTAGGTGATTTCTTTTGTTGATTGATTCTTACAATGAGTACAATTATATTTGTTTGTGCTTTATGTGTCTTTGTGTACGCAGCAGTAATTCATGCTTTTTTTAAATAGAGAATTATTAATTGTGTTTAACACAGTTCTGTGAATTTTATTATCAGTGTTATATGTACCTTTTAAATTATGCTGAGCATTTTCTGTCATGATTTATCTTTGATAGTCATATCATATATACGTATTTCACAAAAGTGGGACTTTTAATCGGTCCGTCAATTTGTCTTGAGTTTCACTGTGAGATTGTAGAGAAATGTTATGTTTAAAGTCTTGATTGTTCTTACACTGTACCAACCTTTAATCTCCAACCATAGGAATTACTGTATGATATAATTGAAAAACCCTTCCTCGTCTTTTATCTCTCCAGTATTTGAGCACAAAGTATTTTTCTGCCTGTCTTGTTTATGGTATTTTCATTCAGTTTCCTGTGTTATTTCGTTTGAATAAAAATACAAACATGAAAAATTTCACGTAATTCCTCTCACAACTCTTCCAAATACATACAGCAAGTTAAAAAAGTGGTATCAAGTAATCCTATGAGCTCTATGAATAGTTAGTCTCCTAGTCTAGAAGGTTAGAGTGGGAAGCCATCTGTAGACTCGTCTAAAAATAATTAGGTGGTAGTGAAAATAAATAAATATGTTCGTAGTGAAATCATTGTTTCAGGTGAGACAACGACTTCAACGTAGTAAGATGCTGTTTAGACCAACCGGTAGCCATGATGATTTGACAAATTATTGTTTTCGGGTGACGCCAATTTGGACTACAAATCCTAATGCGCATGCTCACTCCCACCCAGGGATATGAATAACTAAAGTGGTATCTTTGTTTGTAATAGGTGAAAAACACTCGCAACAAATTTAGCTAGTAGCAAACCGCGTCTAGATAAAGCCGAAGTATGTCTGGGTAAAGAAAACACGTGTTCAGCATTCATTCTTTGGTACAAAAAAATAACAACGAACGAGGGGTAATCCACTCTTCTTTTTTAAACAGTTTTAACCTGTTCTATTTAAAGATATTTCATTTTGTAGCGTACCGTTTGTACCTTTTTATAGTCATAATGGTGACAATAACTTGTGAATGTAATATTATATTTTAAAGGAAGCAGTCATGATTGAAGAGCTGTTTCGAGGTTTTATCACGAAGAGACAACCAATGGAACTTAAAATATCTGGATACCTTTCATACTCTCTTGAGTTGAACTGTGGCGACATCCAGATTTTACCACTGGTCACCTCAACATCCTGATTCCACCTGGATATAAGCCTACACCGTCTATAAATAATAATAATATTATTACTGTTTAACATTATGGAGACAATTGGGAACTTCGAGTTCTGCAGGAAAGACCTTATTGGGCATGGGGCCTTTGCCGTGGTGTTCAAAGGAAGACACAAGGAGGTAATTTGTTAACTACATGTTGTTATTACAAGGGAATACGTGTGATTATACATTCATACGTTCTATTAAGATGTATAAGATTGTTTGGTATCCGTGACTATTATTTCATGTTCCCCCTTTCCATTTGACATTTTAAGATGCATGACTTGGAAGTGGCTGTGAAGTGTATAAACAAGAAGAACTTGGCAAAATCCAAGTCATTGTTAGGGAAAGAGATCAAAATACTAAAGGTAAGAATAAGGCTATTGAAAAACTGGAACATTAAACTGAACTCATTAAACATGGTAACACAATCTAGCTGGGAAATATGTAAATTAACAATATTTTCCATCTCCAAAGGAACTGAAACACGAAAATATTGTTGGATTACTTGACTTTCAGGTATGTGTAGATTTTAAACATAAATGAACATAACACATGCATCGTTGTGTATCTGTTGGTATCATAACACAAGGTTCTGTACCTACATAATAAGCTGTCAGGCAGTTGTGCCTCCTTGAGCCTGCTTTCACGTGCACAACTGTTGACTTCCATGTGCAAAACATAGATTCTTATTGGCTCTTCATTTGTTGACACAAGCCTCTGGTTCTTGTAGTTTTTGAGGATTTAGGCAAGTAGGCATAGACAAGTTTATTAGCCTAGAGACAAAGGCAAATTATTCAGATGTTAAATTCAAAATGTGACTTTTGTAGCTGGAATGTGGTTATAGTGTTAATGTTAGTCACATAATCAATTATTTTACCCAACATGAAGAGACTGTGGCAGCAGGTATTGTCAGTCCTGTCCCAAAATAATTGAGGCTTCTAATCTGATACATTGCCATAACCTTTTACTCACTCTCCGTTTGGCATCTCTTATCTATAAACGAATTATCCTTTTGGTTTCTCAATGCCCACATCTCAGGAATGGTTGTGGCTGTTCTTGTTCAGGCATCCCTTCAGGGACCTTTGTAGCTGTAAAATGACCCTGTCGCCAGACAGTCATTAGCTGGTGTGCTGATCAGTTTGGTTTCGCTGGCCTTAAACAGATGGCTGGGCTTGTGTATCCCTACAAGCTCAACAATGGCTTAAGACAACAGACGAGATGCTCAGTCAGCAGAAATGTCCCTAGAAACAGACAGTTCTCAGCACCTAAATTAGCTTCATGTGTAGAGATCTGACATCCTCTAGGCTACGTAAGAGGCTTGAGAGGAAGTGGTTTTGTTGTTTTGTACTTTGTCTAGATGTCATGTAATATATCTAACAACTACTAATGCCCATTTGATCTTATTTCCACTGTTAGTGTGGATTTTGCAAATAACAGCATAATTGTCTGCTCAGTGACTACTTTAAGGTGGGAATGTATCTCTAAAGGTACCAATTTGCTTCTAAGTAACCGAGCAATCCTCAGTTATTATACCGTTTTTTATTAAGACTGTGCAAATGAAATCCAAATCCCGTTCTTCAGGCCCCTTTCTGTCCCACCCATAGCATGCATTCAACAGCAGTTAGCTTGGACTGACAACCTGTCACCCTCCTTGCATTACTTAAAAAACGATTGAATGAGAGGAACCAACCACTCTAAATAATGAGTGGGTGTCTTTGTTGTGTAACAAGGGGCCCCTTTTATGCATTATAAACAGCATTAACATATGCACTTCCAACTTGGGGCTACATTTTACAACACATTTGAAATAGCCATTCCTGAAATCAATTTGCCTTGGGTGGAAATTAGCTGAACAATTGTGATAATTATATATTGGCAA
Organism: Novumbra hubbsi; assembly: GCA_016801125.1. NCBI lineage: Eukaryota > Metazoa > Chordata > Actinopteri > Esociformes > Umbridae > Novumbra > Novumbra hubbsi. The sequence goes on along the minus strand of JACXGK010002002.1, from coordinate 39,318 downwards.
TCCCACAGTGTTTATCCTTTTCCTTGTTTCCCAATAAATGTATATTCAACATACACAGGAACATTATGTATGTTTTAACAGTCAGCATTCCTTCATTGATTCATCTTTATTTTCTCTCTAACAGGAAATGGCTGGATGTGTGTATCTGGTCATGGAGGTAAGAGGAAGTATATATCTATTGAATATATGAATTATAAAAAAAGACCCCATTGAGTTGTTTGGTGGCCATAATTTAAAATAATATTTTAGGGTTTAAAAGAACATTAACCATTCTAATATCAGTGGCAGTTTTTTTTTAATAAAAGTTGTAGCTGAGACTTTGTTGGTTACATAATATAATGTTTTGATATGTCAGGGGTTCCCTTTTTAAGCCATTTCTAAAAGATAATTCTCTGTTAGTGCTAAGTTTTGCTGATTGGAAAAAGAATGAAAGTAAGACAAAGTATATAAATTAGTGGTAGCTGGTGTTCATTGTTCCAAATGCGGGGGTCGGTTTCATAGACTATTAAGAATATATCGATTGTGGGGCATGCTATTACAGAAAGACTGGTTTTGATGTTGTTATAATGTTGTTGGTTTTTAAGTTATCACACTAATGATTTAACAGTTGATTATGTTAAGTCATGGCAGTATCGGTTGCTATACAATATATATCTTTTTTTCTCCGTCTGCTCTCAGTACTGCAATGGAGGGGACTTGGCAGAATACCTTCACGGTGAGTTTACCACAAATCACAAATAGAGGTTTTAAAGATGTGTTTCTCATATTAACTCATGTTTGAACTTCAAAGGGAATTCAAGCGAAGCGTTTTAACATCTCAAGCATTCCAACACCTTGTTTGTGATTATATGTGTTTCTGGCATCTGTCTACCTATGAAGAACCAAATACAATTGGATGGTGTGAAACAGGGTCACACAAAGAGCTGCTTTCTTTTGGCAACATTTGGTGTCAGCTTATTTATGATTAGCAATTGTAATTGCTAGCTGTCAATTAAATCTGTGAGAGGCTTTATTTGGGTGTTGTTTTTAAAAAAAACATGCAGTTAGCAAGAACCTCATGATCTTTGGGCAACACAATATAAAATGACCAAATTTGGGTTACATGTTACCACAAATACTTAGAACTTAAATACCAAGGGCTGAGCCCAAATAAAGCCCAAAATACACAACATGATTTTTGGTGATTAACACCTGAAGGAATGTTCCAGTCCCCGCACCCACTAAAGAAACATATGGCCACCAATAATTGAGTGACAGACAAACATCCAGCACTGAAAACAACTCTCAGTTTTACTCGCTCCCCCAAAGCCCAAACTGGTTATTATCCAGATTCAACCAAATTACCTCATACACTCACAGAGAAATGTTAACTTAAAAAAGTCCCCTCCTCCCATTAAACTCCTTCACCTGACAGGGTGACTGGGCCGTGAGCATACAGATTACACCGGCTAAATTTATCATCCCTACTTTAGCCGCTGACTCTTAAAAGACTGGATTCTGGTCTCATGCCAGCACGTCTTGCTTTTAGTAGACATGTGCCTGCCAGTCCCTCAATGCGGTTAGAATGGCACATCCCAAACCCAGACACGCTTGGCAAGGTCATTTAGTACCAACATGACCTCATCTATCCCTCGCTGACTTACCTCCTCTCCCCTGCTGGTGGAAAAACACAGACGCTAAATATGTAGCATGGAATGACACTGGTGGTTGTGGAGGTTTTCCTTTGCCCATCTCTAAGCAGATCTGATATTGTAGCTCTCTGCGTTAACAATAACTCCTTTCAAATGTCATGCGTTTTGTACGGCTAACTTGATTTCCCGCGTGTTGTGTTCACGTGAGTATCTCCTCCTTTGACTTCAGCTAAGGGCACTCTGAGGGAAGACACCATCCGGGTATTCCTCCTGCAGATAGCTGGGGCCATGAAGGTGCTCAGGGAGAAGGGCATCCTTCACAGAGACCTTAAACCTCAGAACATCCTGCTATGTCACCCAGAGGGACGCAAGCCAAGCCCCAACAGCGTCTGCATTAAGATAGGTGTGTGTTTTGGATGTTCGCAGTCATGCAAATCACCACGGAATAGAGAATCGGGACAGATGGCTGCGTAGCGGGTCAGAGCCTGTTTGTTTCTTGATGAATGTCGTGTTGGCACATGCACAAGTCTCTTTACTGATCCTTATTAAAGATATTAAGGTACAGTTTATCTTCTGGAGAAAAGAACACTGAACTGTAGAGCATAAAAATAAGGGTTTTTAAATTTGTTTTTGCCTGACAATTCTTGCATCTTTCTCCAGCTGATTTTGGTTTTGCCCGGCACCTACATTGCAACACTATGGCGGCCACTCTTTGTGGCTCCCCAATGTATATGGTGAGAAACTATTAGGCACATCCATATACCCCCTTGCATAACTTCTGGTTAGAGTGGACACAAGACTCTAACCCACCTGTTTTGCTGTTCTCAGGCCCCGGAGGTGATCATGTCCCAGAACTATGATGCCAAGGCTGACCTTTGGAGCATAGGAACCATTGTATACCAGTGTTTAACTGGGAACGCTCCATTTCTAGTGAGTGAACCCTTCGCACACAACATGTATTAATATAGAACAGAGGGTTTACACCAGCAATACTTCTCCCCAGAGGTAAAATCTCGTTAAAAACATGTAATGTTTCATGTAATGTTGGTTCCTAGACAGCTCTATAGATCCTAAGGATGGATAGAGAGCCTAAGGATGGTCTTTAGTTTGGTGAAATTACTATCAATAAGAAACTTTAACACACAAATTTCACCATGTTTTGGCACAACACATGAATCCTTTCGCTGACGCTCTCAAATATATTGTTGCCTGAAACAAGGGTAGCCCCCAAGAGTTGCATCTTTTCAATGAAGGAATAAGGACCTCGAGCCCAGGTTAGTTGTGAGCCGTGCCGGTTCCTACTACAAACCAGAATGACTAACCCTTACTTTAACCAGAATGACTAACCCTTACTTTAAACAGAATGACTAACCATTACTTTAACCAGAATGACTAACCCTTACTTTAACCAGAATAACTAACCCTTACTTTAACCAGAATGACTAACCCTTACTTTAACCAGAATGACTAACCATTTCTTTAACCAGAAGGACTAACCCTTACTATAACCAGAACGACTAGCCCTTACTTTAACCAGAACATCTAACCCTTACTATAACCAGAACAACTAACCCTTACTATAACCAGAACGACTAACCCTTACTTTAACCAGAACGACTAACACTTACTTTAACGAGAACGACTAACCCTTATTTTAACCAGAATGACTAACCCTTACTTTAACCAGAATGACTAAATCTTACTTTAACCAAAATAACTAACACTTACTTTAACCAGAAAGACTAACCCTTAGTTTCACCGAAACAACTAACCCTTACTTTAACCAGAAAGACTAACCCTTACTTTAACCAGAACGACTAACCATAACTTCAATAGGGCCATATAAACCTTTCTGCTGAGTAAAAAGAAGTAGAGTTAGATAGATGGAATGTCTATGACCGCCAGTAAAACAAATCCTATCCAAACAGGGCTTCACACTTCACACTGTTACAATTTGAGGAAATAGGCTAGGTCAGGAAACCTTAATTTTCTATGGTTTTATTACAAGATTACAAAAAATATGTGTTCTATCAAACCTCTCGATTAGCTTGCGTTACATATAATGGGCCATCAAAGCTCTGTACATCTGATCCTGACAGGCTGATGACCCTCCTTGTTATTATATTATTAAAGAACTGCCACATTATGGCATGAAAGACAGCCATTAGCATGTGACATGTCACCCGCCCCAGATAACCAGCATGTGTCCTCACAGCCCTGCTTTCACATCCACTCCCTGCTGTCGGGGGCTCAAGGCTGTGGCCCCGAGTCCTTCACGGATTACAGCAACTGTGTGTCCACTTGTGAGAAAAGATAGTTGTTTACCAACAGCCAGGCTACCAGGCAATAACTCCCGGGCAGAATACCATGTCTCAGAGACCAGGGTAAACATGGTTTCACAACAGCCACGGCGGACAGGGGACTTGTGACTCCTGGAGTGGCTCACACGTTGGGTTGATAAATGCTCTGTCGAATCCGGCTTTGAGATAGTTTGTCAAGCCTGTTGCAAATAATTTGTCTCAGGTTTGTGTTTCCACAAACAGCTAAATGATCTGCCAGTCAGTTCTGTTGTAGGTTGGGGGTGTATTACAATTCCATGACGTGAACCACGACCATCCTTTGTACTTAGAATAGGGCAATTCTTTGAATAGCAATTATCCAGAAGGAACCATTCCAGGAAATGCCAGTGAATTCAGAATCAGAGTCTGTGGTGGGGTGGTCATGACATGATATAGTTGTGTTTACTTAGCCTATCCATGTCACTTGATTTTAGCTGGCAGGTCCTAAAGATGTGTCAGCAGGAACACAGCATTGGCCTTAGAGGATCTTTTTCTAACGGATCTTATACCTCTCCTCCTTAGAAAATGTTTCCAGATCCTAGAGATCATTTGGTCTTGTCGCCCAATTCAATGTAAAACCAACTGGTTTCAATGGAGACTGATGACCATTGCTTCAAACTCATGGCCAATGCAAAGTTTTTGGCTAATTGTCTTAGTGAACTTGGTAGCTTTCATGATGCCTTTTACCTTAACATTAGCACCAGGACCAGTGGAAGAAAAACGGACACACGACATGAGGTCCAGTACCTTATGTTAGAGAAGGGATTAGGTCCTTTCTGCATATTCATCTTTTTTTTTTTTTTTTTTTACACCTTACCCACTACTGATTATGTGAACATTATTTGTTTCCTCTGACTGTGGCAAAGTAGTTTAGCAACCACCTTTTCTTTTTTTTGGTCCATTCTGACCTATGTATTTCTTTGCAACTCTGCCTAGAAGGCCAGCACCCTGGAGGGGCCTCTTTCACTGCTGATGTTGGTGTTTTGCATCTGTTTCTCAAACTAGACACTCTAGTGCATTTGCCCTCTTGCTCACTTGTGCACCGGGGGTCTCCCACTCCTAATTCTATTCCGGTCAGAGACAATGTGCGTTGTTCTGTGGAGGGAGTAGTACACAAACTTGTATGAGAGCCTACATTTCTTGGCAATTGCTCGCATGGAATATCCTTCATATATCCTTCATCCTTCACGCAGAACAAGAATAGACTGATGAGTTTCAGAAGAAAGTTCTTCGTTTCTGGCCATGTTGAGCCTGTAATCGAACCCACAATTGCTGATGCTTCAGATTCTTAACTGGACTTAAGAAGGACAGTTTTCTTGCTTCTTTAATCAGCACAACAGTTTTCAGCTGTGCTACCGTAATTGCAAAAGGGTTTTCTAAGGATCACATAGCCTTTTAAAATGATAAACTTGTATTAGCAAACACAACATTCCATTAGAACACAGGTTGTTGATAATGGGCCACAATGTGCCATTGGTTAATGATGATGGGCCCCTGTACCCCAGTGTAGATATTCCATTAAATATATGCCATTTCCAGCTACAGTAGTCATTTTGAACATTAACCATGTTTGCGCTGTATTTTCAATCAATTTGGTATTTTTTTAATGGGCAACAAAAATGTGCTTTACGTTAGAAAACAAGGTAGGTGTGTGTAAATATACACCTACTCATTTTGGGTTTTAGACAAAGTCAAAATTGGAAATGTAGTTAAAATTCCTGAAGTTAAAATGCTTTTTGGTCTAAGGTTTAGGATAAGACATAACATTCCAAAGGTTGATGTTATGGTTGATGTTAGTGTTATCGTAGACTTATAGATACTGTAGGTTTCTGTGCCTGTAGAAGCTAATGTTGACTCTCCTTTTCCACATTCTATTTTTGGCCATGCCACCATAAGTTTCCAATTGGCCAACACTGTTACATTACTCTGTATGCCAACAACTGAAGCCTGAGGAAAGAGGTTCCTTTAAAGGAATATTGTGTTATACCACTTTTCCATTGGATCCCATTCTTTGCAGAAATACATAAGAAATATCTTACTGACAATGACATCCTAATATACAGATTGGACCTATAAGGACCTTGAATAATTTCGCCTATTCATGTTATGTTGACGTCCACTTTTGACTTCTAAAGATGAAAATAAAAGCATGCATATTGATCAGATCAGATTAAGAAGAGTGATGTCAATTTTATGAAAGGAATCTGTGATTAAGAAATTATGATTTTGCAACCAAATTCATTGGGTTACCAATTCTCTTACTGGAGATCAGTAAAGTTTTAAATGTAAAAAAAATGCAATCCCTGTTTTTGTAACGCACCAGTATTTAGAAACTATTACAAGAAAATAAAACATACACTTAATAAATGTGGATCATGTGACATTGTATGTTAACATATAAAACTAAGTGAACAGTGTGTTGTAGCTGTATTAACAGACAGGATGTGTGTCTTGTGTTGTGTGTTTGTCATGCAGGCCAGTAGCCCCCAGGAGCTGCGTCTTTTCTATGAAAGGAATAAGGACCTTAAGCCCAGGTTAGTAGTAGTTAACAGTCATACTCTCTCCATCTCATGCACACCATAATCCTAACCCTAATTTCAATCTAACTCTAACTTTAACCAGAATAAACTAACCTTCATGCCTGAGCTGTAACTTATCATAAATCCTATTCCCTAAAACTAAATGTAACCCCAATTGTAACACCAACCCCAATTTAGAAACCACATGTTTTCCCCAAACATCTGAGGCAGAAATTTTATGTTTTGTGAGCTTAGGGGGAAGCCATATTAGTATCTCTCTGATTAAGCCTGTGTTAAGGATTGGCATGTGTGGGTTAAAAGGTTTGTTATTTGCTTTTCACTATTTATAACTGCTGTCAGCTAACTGCTATTGCCCTACTCTGCTATCACTTTCCACATAACCCAAGTAACTCTCACATGCACACACACACACACCATGGCTCAGTGTGCCACAAGGTCTTAAGTGACTCACACATAAAAACAGGCACACGGCCACACAGAGAATTATATCTCACAGAGGTTTACTGCAGTAAGCGCTAGCAAAACAGCCACACACACCACATTACAGCACAACTTTGGCTCATTTTCAGTCATGTTTTCCAGTCAATGGACACAAACTCTGTACCGCTGTTCAACACATAACTTGTGTTTTCATAGTTATAAGAAAATAAATACATGTAATGATGCTTTTGTATCCTTTGTCTTTCCCAGCATCCCCAGAGAGGCATCTGCCAACCTGAAACACCTGCTCTTAGGCCTGCTGCAGAGGAACCATAAGAAGCGCATGGACTTCGGTTAGTCTCATGCACATTCTCACTGTTGGACGTGTGACTGGACTCCTTTCTCTCTGTCCATGCATTGTCTTTCTTCTCTTTATTCATTTATCATTTTTCACCCTCACAGATGAGTTTTTTCATCACCCCTTTCTGGAGACCAGTTCCTCCTTTCAGAAATGTGAGTATCCCTACAGGCTGGGGGTTCTTCAGCCTGGCACCCGAACTGTCTGATTCATCAGTGTTTTCCCGCAGACACCTTGTGATAGCATGTTGCCTTGGCCATAAACACAAATGAATCAGTAGATATGAGCTGGAGTTTGGGAATTGTGACACGCAGCTCAAGTTATTTAGTACTTAAATAGTGTACCTAATCCATGTCATGACCCCCCTGCATGTATAATCAGCCTCACACTGACCATGTCCATCTCTACAGCCCCCCCAGTACCCGTACCCTCTTACCCCAGTTCTGACAGCTCCTCTAGCAACTCCTCCACCTTTCACCTGGCCTCCTCCCCTCAAGTAAGTGAAAACCATGACAACATGATTCAGGTACACTATATAGCATTTTTCCAAGCAATAAAAGAGTTAAATAATGTTCTACTAATACCAGTAACGTATTGTCTAACATTAGATGTGTTCCACTCTTTTCTTTTTTAGCATTCCGATGTAGACCTGCAGAGACTGCATCCCAAGGCCCAGCCTTCTCCATCCAAGGACCCAGCCCTCCACAACAGAGGGAACAACTCCTCTGAGATGGAGGACTTTGTCATAGTGGCTGCCCAGTTCCCCAGTAAGACACGCCATCTCAGTTCCCCAGTAAGACACGCCATCTCAGTTCCCCAGTAAGACACGCCATCTCAGTTCCCCAGTAA